>CM040129.1:105226021-105403521 GCA_022559845.1 Amorphophallus konjac | reverse complement strand
AATTATTCATGAAATAACCTCATGGAACACTCAATAACAAGGAGTGTATAATAGGGTAAGAGCCTTACCAATGGTTCTTGACAGTACATGACATATACCACCGGATTTGGATTGTTGAGGAGTAGGGTGCTTATCCACACGTTTGGTTCATCAGGTGACTACCATGAGTTTGATCATGCAAGCAAGATAGTCAGGGTTAATACCATGCTTATTCACATTAAAGAGGTTATAAAACCTCTTGCCTCTTATAAAACCAATTCAATCAAGCAAGAATCAAGACCATGTACCGTTGCCCTTTGCCATCTCAATCATATTTAAACATGAATGTACACAGTCATCAAGAACATGTGCAATCAACCATAAGTTTAGTTGTCATCACTCAATCTCACATTAAGTTTAGTTATCATCGAAACCATAACGCCAACAATCATCAAAATCATAACTCAACACCCCCACTGTATTTTGTTTCTTCCTATTGCTCCATCTTTCTTCCCCTACGATGTATTAGTTCCTATGTTAACCCTGCTACAAGGAATAAAAGAAAAGCTTGCAAAGTGTTCGTGTTGATGTGTGTGTTTCCTCTGTGTTTATGTTCACTGTTGTCTCACATTTCTCCCGTGGTTTCTACGACATGCTCCCGAGCATAATAAGCTCCCCATCGGATCTGAGTTTTCCCTCGAATAGTCAAATGATGCTCGCAGTAGGAGCACCCAGGTGAGCTTCTCCAAGAAGTGCCTCAGGGCTCATGTAGTGCTATGGGTGTGGCTCTGAGGCCAGCCCCTTGGAGAATACCTCCCCGAAGCTATTCCCCACTTCTTCTAAACCTCCATGGTCTTTCCCCTTTCTCTACACTATGAGAAACTTGGTGTGACAGGGCTAGCACCTAAGCTCCTCCAAGTCACAGCTAAAGCTCAAATACTACTGGTGCCCAATCCCCATACCAAATGATGTAGCTGCTCCCTGCCAGTCACTCTTCTTCCCATGAGTTGGCCTAGCAACTTACCCTCTTACTCATGCTCTGCTCGGTGGAGCCGGCAACCTTTGTGGAGCTTTTTAATCGGCAGGCCCTTCTCTATGGCCTAAATCGGTGAGCCACCCCATTTAACCGGCAGTGTGCTTGTAACGACTCGAGATCCGAACACCAGGAAGGCTCGATAACCCGAATCTCGAACCGCCACCCACGAGCTCGAAGACTCGGAAGGGTTGAAAGGATGGTGTGGAAATACACAAGAATCTAAATAATTTCAGAGCTACACAGATTAAATGAATTAAGCAGGAAGCAATTAATGACATTATTTAAATTACATGGTCCACAATAATAACAGCAGTTAAAATATAACAGTAGTCTACAACTAGTACAGTCCAAGGAGAAAAGTACAACTACACGGGGCATACCCCGGAACTGGCAACTAGCGACTAACCTTGGGCACCTGAACCACGCGGAGCCTCTGAAGCGCTCCCCTGAAGTCGCGTCTCACCTGAAACAGGGAAAACATGCAGGGGATGAGCCTCAAAACACAAGGCTCAGTACGGATCATCCGGTCCCCACCTCGTAAATCGAGAAACTGCGCGAGAAGTAACTACGAGTTACTGCGATGGCTAGTACCGAACATACGGCATGAAAATCGAGACAACTCGTCAAAAGCCAAAGAGTCGCTACCACACAAAGACAGGAGTACCAACCCACTAGAAGCAAGGCCGGATGCGTCGACTAACGACTTGAAATGCGTCTCGGGTGTCCCCCTCAACCCCTGCTGGAACGGGGACACTGTACAAGTAACCACAGAACAAGTGACTAGCTGGGGTTGCGCTCGTCAGCGTGGGTCCACTGCCCCCAACCACGTGTGCACACACAGACCATGCATCCTAGGTCTGGCCCTCTGACTGGTTTTCCCCTCAGTCGGACTCTGGCGTCAAACGTGGGGCCCTACGGAAACCAGTCTAAAAACTGTCTCTCGGTGTAGCCTCGCCACCACTCCCTGGTGGGACCACTCGCGTGTCGGAAGGCTACGACTAGTGGAGGGTCACTGAAGGAGTAGACTCTCTAGTCAATAGAAAATAACGTCTAAACCGGACAAAGTACAAGGCCCGCTCCTCGTACCGACACCGACTCACAGTGACACAAGCTGAGAACACCAACTCCCGGGATCCCATTGCCCCCTAACATGTGGCCCACATGATGCCCAGCATCAGTCAGACCACGGGTCAGCACGCGGATCAAGATCCACTAACCCGGGACTCGAATCGGCAAAAAATAACTCCGGTTGGATAGCGATCTCTAGCTGTCCACATTTGGGCCGCCACAAAGGCTGGCGGTCGAGGATTGGGCCGCCACAGGGACTGTAGCGGTCCAACAATGGGCCGCCACACCCTGGGTTACGAAGGAAATAGCGGTCCTACCTAGGTCCGCCAAAATGATGAGGCGGGTGTACCTTCGGCCGCCACATCCCAAAAATTCCCAATAGTCGAAAACCAATGGTCGGAAATCAACGGTCAACTCGCCCTCTGGCGGTCTGACCCTAGACCGCCACAACTTCTAGCAGTTTATCGTGCAGCCGCCAGAAGACATGGGGACCTGCCGACAAAATAGTAACCTGTGGCGCACCCACCTTGGGCCGCCACAGCGTCGGGCGCACCTACCCTGGGCCACCAGAGACTTTGGCGGTCTCTGGAAGGACCGCCACACCAGTCCGAGAACGGGCCAGCAGAAAAAACCCAAAATTCCAAACCACGCCCCCAAACATCCATGGATGAGGGGGAAAACAAGGGGGAAGTTCCCCTAGGACCCCTAGCATGCATCAAGACCCTCAAAACGCAAAATCGTGGCTTGAAACGATAGATCAGGCGACCACTCCCCAAAACATGGATTTTGCCCTACCCGGCTCAAAAACGCCCCTCTCGGCCTCTCCTCGGCCTACAAATCACGGGGGACGACGAGATGAGCATGGGGATTCATCTCCCTACCTCAATGGAGCACGAGCTCCACTGAAACGCCGCCGAACGTGAAGAAGAAGCTTTTAGAACCCTCGTTCCTTCATGAAATCCCACGAGCCGTACGCCGCCACGATCACCTCGCCGCTGTCGTCGTCGCCACGTCGTCGCCTCACCGCCGTCTGCAGCCGGAGAGGGGGGCCGCCGTGGTCACGCCGGTCGAAGAAGGAGAGGAAGGGGGCGGTCACTCACGGGAGGGAGAAGGAAAAGGAGAAAGAAGAAGAAAGGGAAAAAGAAAAAGAAAATAGGGGTTTATATAGAAAATCTTGATTTTCCAAAAAATACAGAAAAATAGAAAAATATACCGCCGCGATCGTTGGAACGCGCTGATCACTGTGGTACCATTCCTGAGTAGGTGAACGACTCAGTTTACCTGCTACGGGGTTCCGTAGGTCTTGTCAGGGAAAACACGGGAAACCGCGGAACACGCTCCGGGACCTCCGAAACTGATCCGAACCGCACGGATCTGAACCCGCAAAATGTCTGAAAGATAATTCTGGGCAAAATGAGAATAAAATCTCCGAGAAAGTAGAACTGAGATCCAAAATGAAGGATCCGAAGGGTCCGGGATATTACAGCCCTCCCCCCTTAAACAAATTTCATCCTCGAAATTTAAAACAAAGCACAGGGGAAAGAAAAAGGCTACTCACTTGAACAGGTAAGGGAACTGTTGACGCATCTCATCCTTACGCTCCCAAGAAGCCTCACTGCCAGAGTGCCGCTGTGACACTACCTTAACCAGAGGGATAACCTTGTTCCGCAGGTGCTGTTCTCGCCGATCCTCAATACGGATAGGGAACTCCGGTAGAGACAGATCGGGAGTCACCTCGGGCCAAACAGAATCCTCCAATACATGAGAAACATCGGGCATATACCTCCTCAACATCGAGACATGGAACACATCAAGCACCGCTGCAAACTCAGGAGGTAGCTGCAACCGATACGCAACCTCAGCAATGCGCTCCATGATGAGCAAAGGACCAACATAGCGGGGACTCAGCTTCCTACGCTGTCCAAATCTCATCACTCCCTTCATGGGAGAAACCCTCAAAAATACGCGATCATCGACCGTGAAACTAAGTGGCTGCCTTCTCCGATCGGCATAACTCTTCTGCCGACTCTGTGCCGCCAACATGTTCTGACGGACCAGACGCACCACGTCAATGCACTGTTGCACCAACTCCGGTCCCGTCACAACATGCTCACCAACCTCAGACTAATCGAGTGGAGTCTGACACGGACACCCGTACAATGCCTCATAAGGAGACATCCCAATGCTCGAATGATAGCCGTTGTTGTAGGTAAACTCCACCAATGGCAGATGGTGAATCCAACTCCCTTGCCATTCCAGACAACAGGATCTCAACATATCCTCTAACGTCTGAATGGTCCTCTCTGACTGACTATCTGACTGAGGATGATACGCTAAGCTAAATGCTAACTCCATGCCAAGAGCTCGCTGAAAACTCCTCCAGAACCCAGAAGTGAAGTGCGGATCTCGATCTGACACAATGGAAATGGGAATCCCATGCAAAGGCACTATCCGCTCCACATAAAGACGAGCCAACTTGGACACACTCCAGTTGACTTTGATCGGTAATAATCGAGTCACCTTCGTTAGCCTATCCACCAAGAACCAAATACTATCCTGCCCACTCGGAGTCCTCGGCAATCCCACCACAAAATCCGTGGTCACGTGGTCCCATTTCTATGCGGGAACCTCCAAGGGCTGAAGAGTACCTCCTGGTCGCTGATGCTCTGCCTTCACCTGTTGACAGGTCAGGCATCTGGCCACATACTCGGCAATATCTCTCTTCATGCCAGGCCACCAGAACTGCCTCTTCAAGTTCTGATACATCTTCGTCGCACCTGGGTGCACAGTGTACCGACTCTCATGAGCCTCAAGTAACACCGCACGTCTCACTTGCTCCTCGGCTAGGACGTACAGCCTGCCACGGAATCTCACAGCTCCTTCCCCACCGAAGTCCACATCAGCCAAAGCCAAAATCCGGGGCAACTCAGGGTCTACACACTAAGCATCTGTCACCTGACGACGAATCGCTGGCGTGAGAGTCAAGCTCGCGAGAACAGCTGGCCCCGGATCTTGGGGAACCTTGAGCCTAAACGACACAGATGACACTTGTTCCCAGAGCCTCCACTTCCTCATCATCATGGCGCTGACTACAACCTTCCTACTCAAGACATCAGCAACGACATTCATCCTACCTCGCTGATAAGACAGGGTGAAGTCATAATCCTTCATATACTCCATCCATCGCCTCTGCCTGAGGTTGAGGTCCTTCTGGGTGGACACATACCTCAAACTCTGATGGTCTGTGAACATCTCAAACTTCTCACCGTATAGATAATGCCTCCAAATCTTCAATGCAAAGATCACAGCCGCTAACTCAAGGTCATGGGTAGGGTAGTTCTCCTCATGGGGCTTTAGTTGCCGAGATGCATAAGCCACCACTCTACCGTGCTGCATCAGCACAGCACCCAACCCAACCCCGGAAGCATCTGTACACACCACAAAACCTCCCGATCCAGAAGGTAACACCAACACCAGTGCTAAGGTGAGCAACCTCCTAAGCTCCATAAAGCTATGCTCACACTCACTAGTCCAGACAAACGGCACATCCTTCCGCGTAAGCCTGGTCATCGGGGCTGCAACACGGGCAAAAACATGAATGAATATCCTATAATAGCCTGCAAGCCCCAAGAAACTCCGAATCTCCGTCACGGACCTTGGCCTTGGCCACTGCATCACTGCCTCGACCTTGGCTGGATCCACGAAAATACCATCACCAGAAATCACGTGCCCCAAAAAGTGCATCTCATGAAGCCAAAACTCACACTTACTGAGCTTAGCATACAACTGGTGATCTCGCAAAGTCTGCAACACAACCCTCAAATGATACGCATGCTCATCTGCAGACCATGAATAAACAAGGATGTCGTCCACGAACACGACCATAAACTGGTCCAAGTACGGATGGAACACCCTCTGCATCAAATCCATAAACGCTGCGGGGGCATTGGTGAGACCAAACGGCATCACCAGAAACTCATAATGCCCATATCTTGAGCTGAACACAGTCTTCTCCACGTCAGACTCTAGAATCTGCAACTGATAATAACCGGACCGTAAATCAATCTGCGAGAACACTCGAGCAGACTGAAGCTGATCGAACAAATCATCAATCCGCGGCAACGGATACTTGTTCTTAATGGTTACCTCGTTTAACTGCCGGTAGTCAATGCACAACCTCAGACTACCATCCTTCTTCTTTATGAACAACACTGGCGCACCCAAAGGGGAAAAGATAGGATGAATGTACCCCATTGGCCAGCAACTCCTGCAACTGCACCCTCAACTCTCTCAACTCAGCGGGAGCCATACGGTAAGGAGCCTTCGACAAAGGTCCCGTACCGGGCACAATCTCGATCACAAAATCAATCTCCCGCTGGAGAGGCAATCCAGGTAGGTCCTCGAGAAAAATATCGGGAAACTCGCACACCACTGGGATATCCTCGTCATCCGGCTCCATCCGGTCCACCGCGACCACAGAAGCGAGAAAACCCTGACAACCCGCATCAAGCAAATGACGAGCCCTAATAGCCGAAATAAGAAAGCGAGAAGATGAAGACCTAATATCTTGGAAATAGAAGGTGAGTCCACAAAGTCGTCGGAAATAAACCCTCTTCGAGCCACAATCCACCAAAGCATGATGTGCCTCGAGCCAATCCATGCCTAAAATCACATCAAAGTCCTGAAGTGGCAATGCATAAAGCCTGATTGGTAAACACCACCCTTCAACCCACACCGAAACCTCATCGAAATAATACGGAGTGATCATAAAATCACCAGAAGGCAACTCCACTGCCAAATCACAGGACAACTGGGTCACCGGCTCCTCGATACTCAGCGCAAAATCCTCTGAAATAAACGAATGAGACGAGCTAGAGTCAAACAAAACTCGAGCCGCACAACCCAAAATCTGAATGGTGTTGAACATGTGTGCAACATGATTAAATCATTTTATGGTTTTGATGATGTCTGCCTCTTTAGTTGGTTTTGATGATGTCTGCCTCTTTAGTCATTAATGAACTATACCTGCATTTGATAATGTTAATATTCATACATTGCAGGTCATTATACTTCCAGTATAAAAGCTCAAGAATGGCACACCAATCTAGACAACTGAATTGACAGATATCAAGGAATGTGACAATATTGGATGCACGAAAATATAGCATGTTTCAAGCACAGAACTCAAGCTGAATAGCATCACACATAAGGTCATTGCATATTCTTCATATGGTCAGTGCATGTCTTACCTTATGGATGATTCAAGGTCGGTGCAATTTCTCGATAGCATGCTACAAGATAATCCAAGGAATGAAGTGGAATTGGCAAATGTGAAAGCTCAAGGCAAACGTGAAAGCTCAATGCAAATGTCAAAGCTCAATGCAAATGTGAAAGCTCAATGTTGCGCCCTCGCACGCGGATCGACCTGCGCGGTCAGGTCGCGGGGGTCAAGGGGGCAGCGCCCCTTGCGGGGGTTTCCGGGGGCGGAGCCCCCGGAACAAAAATTTGATTGAAGACTCAATAATAAAATCTTCAAGACAGTCAAGGAAGATGCCACGGACGTGACCGAGCTGCTAAAGAAGTTGAACGATGGAGCTGACGCGGATAACGGACCAACCCGGGATGGGCCGGGTTCTGCCCAGTTGGCGGTCGACCGCCAGCACAGGGGCGGTCGACCGCCCCAGCCAGAGCCTCACCGTCTACAGGCTTTTTCAGTAGCGGTCGACCACCAGCCAGTGGCGGTCGACCGAAATTCCCAGGGATCACCCGAATGAAAGTTTTACAGTAGCGGTCGACCGCCAGGAACCTTAGGTCGACCGCCAGCCCCGAGCCAACCTTATTTGACTTCGAAATCCACCTCGTGGCCAGCCCCTTTCCATGGTTTTGTTTAATCAAACCTCACCTAACTTCCCATGATTTGTGGATCTGGTCTGGGGCTTGTTTATAGACCATTCAAAGTCTATAAAACCATTACAAGAGGGTTAGAAACCCTAGTTGATGGAGTTGATGAAGTGAATCAAGGGAGGCCATTTCGAGAGCACTGTAGCACCTCCGTGAACAGTGTTTCGAGCAGAACATCTTCATCCTTCCAAGAGATTCAAGCCTAGATCTGAAGCTATCTCAATCTCCAAGGAAGCAAGAAGCATTCAAGGCTCTCAAAGGTGATCAAAGCTGCACCCATAAACCGCTTCATCAACTCAAGAGGATCAAGAGAAGATCAAAGCTACATCCAATATCCTCTCCATCAACTCAAGGTGATTCAAGCTCATATCTCAATCCAGCATCCTCCAAGAAAGAGTAGAAGCAAGTAAGGCTAAGAGGGAAGATCAAAGGAGGCTTCAAAGGGGTGTTCAAAGCAAGAGGAGTTCAAGTTACTGTTCACGTGAACAGTACTCCGTGAAGAACATCTTCATCCAATCCAAGGTATTCAAGCTCATATCAAAGAGATCATCTTCCAAGATCTGTGAAGAAGGAAGCAAGGATCAAGGTAGCATCTATTCACTTCTTCATCCATTCAAAGAGATCAAAAGGAAGATCAAAAGAGGAGGATTGGAAGAACAGTTACTGTTCACATGAACAGTACTCCGTGAAGAACAATCATCCATTCAAGGGTGATTACAAGAAGATTGATTTGCAAGAAGAAGAGATCTCTGCTGCTGATCAACAAAGCATATCGATACAAGGGCCAATTCCTTCTTACTCAATCTCTTGTTTTAATTCCTTCACATCTATTTTACTTTCAATATTGTTAAACATTGAAGTTGTGATTCGTCCCTACCAGGTGGTTAGTAGGAAGGCAATTGGAGGGTGTTCCAATTTACGGTTGACGTCCCTACCGGTGGTTAGTAGGAAGGCAATCGGGAGTTCTCCGATTTGCGGTGTAGCCATCCCTTCCGGCTTTGTGTGTAGGAAGACAGAAAGAGAGTTTTCTCTGTTCTGTGGTTTGGGGCGTGTCCCCGGGTCAAGCTGTGAGTCAGCAAGGAAGCCTCACCGGGTTTTGGTGAGGGGTGGACGTAGGTTGCGGGGTTGCAACTGAACCACCTTAAAAACCCCTGTGTTGTGGGTTGTTTATTGTGTGTGATTGATCTATATCTTCTAACCCCATTCGTAGGTTCGTGTGCTTCCACACTTAGTTATATTGCTCACACACATATGCACTTTGAGTGATCAACATAGCATACACACACACACACACGGTTGTTGCAAGCTATTGCATGTTCATCTATGTGTTATGCTTTGTAATTCACTTAAAGAAGTGTGGACGTTTCATAGCTTACAATTCAAGTCTTTTCATTTGAGCCACTCTACTTAATTCCGCTGTGCATCGTGCCTAAGTGATTCATTCACTTAAAAAGAGTGGTTTAAGTTTCTGTTAGCTAAGAGTTTTAAATAGGCCAAAGTTTCTGATAGGATCTATTCAACCCCCCCTTCTAGATCCATTTACACCTCACGGGACCCAACAAACGGTACCTTCCACGAGCTGTGACGCCACTGCCTTTGCCCTGGTCATATGTGTAATCTGACCTCAGGATCTCTGCTCTCCTCCCACACTCGTTGTCCTGGGTAGCGGCGGATACTTCCCCTACTGCTGAATGTACTACTGCTGCGGAGGAAACTACTGCTGTTGCGGCCTCTAGGGACAGTCATGCGCCATGTGCCCTGGCTGGTCACACCAGAAATAAATCACCGACGCCATGCACTGCCTGCCTGGATGCGACTCGCCACACCGGGGACACTCTCCCCAAGATTGATCCTGACGCTGAAAAGGAATCAGCTGCTGTACACTGCCCGATGATGCTTGCCTCTGATCCTTTCGCTTCTTATAGAAACCCTTCTTCAGAAACTTCTTGACCTTGTAGCCAAAAGACGCAGATCCTGTCGCTGATGCCGCCGGCACTGATGCTCCCGAACTACCAGTAGTGTGCTGGAAAGTACTCTGCTGCTGGGTAGCAGTGTGCTGACTACGGCCGGACTGGGACTGCCCCTGTCCTCTTTGTCCTCGAACCTTCTGAATATCCAGCTCCAAAGATGCCACCACACGAGATGCTATCTCCAAATCAGTAGCAGCGTTCGCCATTAGAAGGTGCCTCAACTCCTGCCTCAAACCCTGCACGAACTGCTCCGTCTTCACTCCCTCATGTTCCATGATATGGGGAGCATAATGGCCTAACACCATAAACCAAGCCCTGTACTGCAACACTGACATGTCACCCTGAACCAGCTCCAAAAATTGACGCATCTTCTGCGTACCAACATAGGATGGGCAGTAAGTACGCTCGAAAATCGTAACGAAGTCCTTCCATACGATCTCCTGGAGTGGACGAGACTGAAAGGACGTCTTCCACTCCGAAGACCACCAATCTCGAGCCGTACCCGTCAACTGGTTACAGGCCAACATCACCTTGTCCTCCTTAGCACAACGCATGCAACTGAACACTCTCTCCATCTCATCAAGCCATCGCCTGGCCACATCGGGATCTGGCTGGCCCTCATAATAGGGTGAGTGAAACTGTAAGAAGTCCCTCACAGCATGACTGGGTCCACCCTTAGCTGACGAGTCCTCGCCAGCATCACCGCCAAACTGCTGAGCCATGGCCTGAAACATGCTCTGAAAGAAATCCTCTGCCCCCAAAACTCTCGCTGCATCCCCTACCTGGGTGGTAACTGGTGGCACGCTGCTCTGCTCCTCCTGCTCCTCTGTCGACTGTCCCTGTTGAGAGCGAGTCCTCCGCCTCGACGCCATACTCGCCTACTGCAAAAAGACAGAAGACACGGAAAGCAACGGAATCAATAAAACACACGATGCCCTAAGCCAGTGCCGACTGTACATCATCATTGTGGACTAGTGGACCACTGCAACTATTTATGATTCTCATATATATCCACAACCGTGCTCTGATACCAGCTATAATGACCCGAGATTCGAACACCGGGAAGGCCCGATAACCCGAATCTCAAACCGCCACCCATGAGCCCGAAGACTCGGAAGGGTTGAAAGGATGGTGTGGAAATACACAAGAATCTAAATAATTTCAGTGCTACGTAGATTAAATGAATTAAGCAGGAAGCAATTAATGACATTAATTAAATTACATAGTCCACAATAATAACAACAGTTAAAATATAACAGTAGTCCACAACTAGTACAGTCCAAGGAGAAAAGTACAACTACACGGGGCATACCCCAGAACTGGCAATGGCGACTAACCCTGGGCACCTGAACCACGCCGAGCCTCTGAAGCGCTCCCCTGAAGTCGCGTCTCACCTGAAACATGAAAAACACGCAGGGGATGAGACTCAAAACACAAGGCTCAGTAGGGATCATCTGGTCCCCACCTCGCAAACCGAGAAACTGTGCGGGAAGTAACTACGAGCTACTACGACGGCTAGTACCGAACACACGGCACGAAAATTAAGACAACTCATCAAAAGTCAAAGAGTCGCTACCACAGAAAGATAGGAGTACCAACCCACTAGAAGCAAGGCCGGATGCGTCCACTGACGACTTAAACTGCGTCTCGGGTGTCTCCCTCGACCCCTGGTGGAACGGGGACACCGTACAAGTAACCACAGAACAAGTGACTAGCTGGGGTCACGCTCGTCAGTGTGGGTCCACTGCCCCCAACCACGTGCACACACAGACCATGCGTCCTAGGTCTGGCCCTCTAACTGGTTTTCCCCTCAGCCAGACTCTGGCGTCAAACGTGGGGCCCTACGGAAACTAGTCTAAAAACCGTCTCTCGGTGTAGCCTCGCCACCACTCCCTAGTGGGACCACTCGCGTGTCGGAAGGCTACGACTAGTGGAGGGTCGCTGAAGGAGTAGACTCTCTAGTCAATGAAAAACAACGTCTACACCGGACAAAGTACAAGGGCCGCTCCTCGTACCGACACCAACTCACGGTGACACAAGCCGAGAACACCAACTCCCAGGATCCCACGGCCCCCTAACATGTGGTCCCCACATGATGCCCAGCATCATTAAGACCACGGGTCAGCACGCGGATCAAGATCCACTAACCCGGGACTTGAATCGGCAAAACATAACTCTGGTTGGACAGGGATCTCTGGCGGTCCACATTTGGGCAGCCACAAAGGTTGGCGGTCCAGGATTGGGCCGCCACAGGGACTGTAGCGGTCCAACAATGGGCCACCACACCCTGGGTTACGAAGGAAATAGCGATCCTACCTAGGTCCGCCAAAAGGATGAGGCGGGCGTACCTTCGGCCACCACACCCCAAAAATTCTCAACGGTCGAAAACCAACAGTCAGAAATCAACGGTCAACTCGCCCTCTGGCGGTCTGACCCTCGGCCGCCACAACTTTTGGCAGTTTATCGTGCAGCCGCTAGAAGACATGGGGACTTGCCGACAAAATAGTAACCTGTGGCGCACCCGCCTTGGGCCGCCACAGCGTCGGGGGCACCTACCCTGGGCTGCCAGAGACTCTGGCGGTCTCTGGAAGGACCGCCACACCAGCCCGAGAATGGGCCGGCGGGAAAAACCCAAAAATCCAAACCACGCCCCCAAAGATCCATGGATGAGGGGGAAAACAAGGGGGAAGTTCCCCTAGGACCCTTAGCATGCATCTAGACCCTCAAAACGCAAAATCGTGGCTTGAAACGATAGATCGGGCGACCACTCCCCAAAACATGGATTTTGCCCTACCAGGCTCAAAAATGCCCCTCTCGACCTCTCCTCGGCCTACAAATCGCGGGGGACGACAGGATGAGCATGGGGATTCGTCTCCCTACCTCAATGGAGCACGAGCTCCGCCGAAACACCGCCGAACGCGTAGAAGAAGCTTTTAGAACCCTCGTTCCTTCACGAAATCCCACGAGCCGTACGCCGCCACGATCGCCTCGCCGCCACCGTCGCCGCCACGTCGTCGCCTCACTGACGTCTGCAGTCGGAGTGGGGCGTCGCCGTGGTTTGCCGGACGAAGAGGGAGAGGAAGGGGGCGGTCGCTCAAGGGAGGAAGAAGGAAAAGGAGGAAGAAGGAAAAGGAGAAAGAAAAAGAAAATAGGGGTTTATATAGAAAATCTCAAATTTTTGAAAAATATGAAAAAATAGAAAAATACCGCCGCGATCGTTGGAACGCGTTGATCACCGTGGTACCATCCCTGAGTAGGTGAACGACTCGGTTTACCCGCTACGGGGTTCCGTAGGTCCTGTTAGAGAAAAACATGGGAAACTGCAGAACACACTCCGGACCTCCGAAACTGATCCGAACCGCACGGATCCGAACCCGCAAAATGTCCGAAAGATAATTCCGAGCAAAATGAGAACAAAATCTCCGAGAAAGTAGATCCGGGACCCAAGAAGAAGGATCCGAAGGGTCCGGGATATTACAGTGCTTCCCAATGGAGCTTACATCCCGATCTCAGTGGATCTCCAAGCTCTAGGGGCTGTCCAGTCATCTTTGTGAGCTCCGAACAGTCTGTTTTCATTTCACCAGTGCGTGTTGGAATGTGTTTTATCGCTACGGGTGTTGCTGCTCTTGTGCGAACCCACTTTATTTTGGGGCCATCTCTGATTTTCTATGACAGAGTACCCACTTAACACCCCCCGATCATCCCAGGTCTGGGGGAGATGCTGCCAATATTCCATCAGGAATGTAGATAATAAAAGAAATAAAGGAATGAATAATTCTAACCACAAGAGCAAGGCTGAACATACAAAGAAAATGGACAAAAGGACCAATGAACTCTCAAAGCTTGCACACTTGGACTTGCTACTGAATCTTTTATGAACAAGAAAAGAGATGTACATACTTTTCTTCATATGATAAAGAATGTGCAGAAGAAAAAGAAACAAAGCCATGTGCATTTCTCTTTTTTCTTTTCAAATATCATACTTGTCTTTTAAAACCCTATACCTATGTCAAAACAAAAAAAACACGTGAGGGCTGTTATTGGACTCCTGTGGATGAGATCAGAGATCCTCTGCATTTTTGAACTTAGGTGCATTTTGAGCATCCCTTTCTCATACACACTGGGACATGGCATCATCCCCTGCATAAATCTGTACAAAAAAAATCTCTGTAAAACCATTTTGACAGAACAATAACTCTCTACTTTTGCTGAACAACTGTGCATGTTAATTATTTCCCCCCTCACTCATATGCAAGGCCGATGCATTTAATTAGCATCGGGTCCCTGTTGGCTTTCTATAAATGAAACAAAGAAGCTCCTGCATAAACAAAAATCTGAACTCAAAATGCATCCTTGCCCGCATGCATATGGCACAATTCTGAATTAAGCATTACGCATGTTTGAATGCCAAGGTTTTCAGGTATATAAAATGGTGATGTGTGGAAGATCGGATTATATCCGATTGGAGACCGCCATTATACGTGAGTAAAATACTTCGCCACGTATCGGAAACTACACGCCCTGTATGAAAATTCTTGTGTGACCATTTCCATGCACTTAGTGAGGCAGCTTGTTCCCCCATCATTACATGAGTAATGCATGAGTTAAGCCCATGCATACCGCATTTAGAAAGCACTTACAGTTTGGTGGAATGTATTATTTCATTTGTTTTATTTATTTGTTTATCGATTTATTTGCATAGGCGTGCCAGTCACTGAGTGACAAGTTTATTATGCGCTCGATCTGACTTGGTCAGTTGATTGTGAGGTTCGTGTCGGGGCCTAAAGTTCGTCATACCATAAAGGCTATGACGTTAATTACATCCTCTAAGAAAGAGGACAACCCTTGATTAATTGCCAAGATGGAGATGTCTCGAGGGATGATACGAAGGCATAAAGAATACCGACTAAATGCACCAATGGATGTTGTGGAATGAGTTCATTTAGTTGGCCATTCATGCAAAATGCAACGAGTTTACTAATTGATTTATTCATGTAATTAAAGGTTCACTCATGCTTATTTAGATAGCAATGCATGCTAATGCAAGTGTATGTCCATGATTTCAAGATGAATGCTCAGCATAATTGAAGACGTTGGACCCCTTTTTTATTCACGTATTTGACTAGATTTATTGAATCAATTAGGGTTTTAACATTAACCATCTATTATTAAAACAATTATTTATGTAGGTGCTCTTGTGCCACTATTCATAAAAGTCAACGCAGCAAGAGTCAACACAGAGTCAACAATATGCACATAAAGTCAATGCATTATTTTTATTTTGGTCAAAACATTATTTTATTCTATACATTAAGTCACTGCCCTCCTTGGACTAAGGTCGACGTCAATGCACTTCATGCACTGTCAAGGGTCGATGCTAGTGTGAGGTTGATGCACGTTGGAGGGTCGGTGCATGCAGGAGGGAGTGAAGTCGGTGCACAAACGGATGAGGCCTATGCATAAGTGGTTGGGGTTGGCCTAAAATGGCGCTAGGGTTAAGTTGAGGCAAAAACGGCGTGGGGGTTAAGTTGAGGCTAAAACGGCGTGGGGTGTTGCTGAGGCTAAAACGGCACGGGGGTTAAGCAGAGGCTAAAACGGCGTGCCCTGGCCGCGCCGGATGGAAGCCAAAAGGGTTGAATGGAGTTATGAGTGTAAGGCTAAAGCAGCGCGGGGGGTGCCGCGCCGGAAAATGGCGTGCCGGTTTAGGGCCGCGCCGGATTAGAGTATGTTTGGTTTGTTTTGGGTTAAAATGAAAGGCCAGGTGATTTTCTTGGAACCTTGATGTTAATTAAGAAGATTAAATAGTTTATTCAGGTCCCAATTGTCCTGCAGACATGGCCAGTCCAGACTTATGCGAGGTTCCTACTCGAGCATAGTTCAACATAGACTTATGGCCTAAAGTTCATCATATTTCAGACTAAGTGCTCAATCAAAAATTGGGCAGCACCTCCCCATATCCAGAGGGTTACGGGGGCGAAGTGGAGACAGTCCCACAGCATCTGGGGTACGCTCCTTAAAGCCGGGAGTGCCAAATGGTGACCGGCGGACTTCGATGGAGGGAAAATCCCGAGGGCTAGCCTACGAGGGGCACCAACACTCCATGAGCCAAAAATATCGATAAGAGGGACGGCCGAGATGGGAGGATACCTCGAGGGCTAGCCTACGAGAGGTACCTTACCCACAACCACCACCATTCCTGAGGGAATGTGGATTTGATGTCGGGTCGAAGACCCATTTCTGTATACCTTCGGGGGCTCATAGTGCTCCACACCTCAGAGGGATGGGATCCTACGGCCGTATGGTGATTAGAGGAGAAACAACTGAGCGTTTGATGGGGAATGTCCCCCTCCCCGGTAGGTGGATCACTACTACTGAAGAAAACACGGTGTTCACGCTAAAATTCCGATGTCACCCACACGATAGGGGTGGGAAGCAGGTCACATTGAGCAGACCTTCCCCCCACCTATCTCTGGGTAGAGAGATCGCAATAATCCATTGTTGGTTTGTTAAGCCATTGGCAGTAGATTAGATATAGAGAGGGGTTAGTTGATTAGCATTTAGAGGCCGGCCGTGAACATACGACCTGTGGAGATTGAAATGGGCAATCACTCGAACAACCGGCGGGTAGCATAAAAGTAGATGATCATGCCAGAAAACCTTGCACCCAGGCTATAGGGGCGACTCTCCCCGGTTCATGATTGTGAACAGGGTGATGGTGAGGGTCCCATCTCGGTAGATAAAGGGAGGTGCATACACACGTAAGCCTCCAGCAGGCGAAAACGCGATAAACACACGGTATATTCGAGACATTCGACCCACTGAGGAAAGACATTCCTGGGGAGGGGGATAATATTAATGTAGCCCATGGCTTAGCCAGGGCATGGGATCAAGTGACAGAGACGGGCAACACGGAAGCGGACGCAACACAGAGGACATGCAAACTCAAGCATCCACCCATATTATCATTCATACCCAAATGACATCACACAGATAACGAAGGGAAGAAGAGTAATAAAATCAGACTCAAGCACATGAGCGAATGATATTGGCATTATATCACGGGCGTGGCCCGATTACATCTCCTCTCTGGGGAGGAAGAGCGGCTACAGATAGCGCTACAAGGAGCAAAAATGTTCAAGAGAAAAGTAAATGGGGAAGGGATTACGGGCTCATTTCATCACTCGTTCCATTACGAGACTCAGGATATTGACAGAAGAGAAGGAGACAGGAGAAGAAAATCCAGACGACTTCCGTAAACCCACCTCGAATATCTACAGTCGGAGAACAGGGTATCAGAAACGGGCTCTTCTCTTCCCTTTCTTTCTCCCCAAGCCTCTCTTCTCTCTATTCTCGTCTTCTATCTTCTCTTCTTCTATACTGGCTCTCTCTTCATTCTCCCCCCTTTCTTCTTTGGTAGAGGGTTCATTTATACAGCAAAACCATTGACCATGGCTTCACCTGGTGTGGGAATAGCGCGTCGGATAAGGGGTCACCTTGTTGCGTGTCGGGAATGTGGGCACCGAAAATGGGTAGCGCGCCGGATTAGGGGGGCGCGCTGTATTTACCCCTCCTTCGTGTTCATTTAACACGGGCTAGACGATGGGCTCTGGAGTGGCTCTGGGAGTCACTGTGATCTTTCATCTCACCATGGCCTTGCCAAACCACGGTGGGAGGCATCGATAAAGCTTTCAGGTCGCTGAATGGCCGCCTGCGAGATCTCGTGCATCTTCAGCTCAGACACGCGGGTTTTCTACTGATACGGGCCTCGGCACTGTAGCTTGTGCTGCCGGCTCGGCTTAACTTGCCTTCGTAGCTTTCTCGGGGAGTGAAATACCACCCGGGGTACTTTCATCTTGACTGGGTGATCATTTGATCACTAACGGACCCGATTTACTGAGAAGATGTACCCATACCGGGTTATCCGGGTCCTCTGCCCACGGAGCCTTCGGTCCCTTGCTCTGAAAGGGCCCAGGATGTTTCATCACCTCGGGAGGATTTTTCTTTCAGGTGGCGAGCCACCAGGTATACCCTTGTCCTTGGTCGGACAACGGATGTTGTTCGTGCGACACGATCGAGTGGATGCCAGTTCATTGGGCAGGCTTGTCGACACTATCGATTTGTTGTGGATTCTTCTCGATCCTCCTGAGGTGAAGTCCCCGGTGTTTGTGACGGGTGACCTGAGGCTCTGGCAGCTTGAGAAGGCTTCGGTGCATTGGTTTCTTTCAGCTTCTTCGCTTCAGCAGGCCGCATCATTTCTGTCATTTAGGCTTGGTCGTCATCGAGCATATTTTGAGTGCCAACAAATGCCCCCCAGTCGCGGGTGTTGCAAGCAAGGCACGAGTGATGCAGGACCGGCAGATGAACTCTGATAGAGCAGATTATTCATCTGGCTGGCAGAGACCCAAAATGGCCCTTAAATTGGCGCGGCGGTTAATTCGGCGCGGCCAGGGGTCTTGTTAATACGGCGCGCTATTTTGCGGCGCGCCCTTTGAAGTGGGGGGTTAATACGGCATGCTATTTAGCGCACTGAATTAACCCAAGAGGGTGCCTTGGGTTTGTATTTGAGCGGGAGAGGCAAAAATGGCGCCCTATTTAGCGCACCGGATTAAGCATATCGAAGGCCCCTATAACTTCCCTTCTTTCTTCTCTTTCTTTCCCACTTCAGCTCATTTGCAACTCAATTTTCTCTCTCTTCCTCCCCCTCTTGAGTGCGGTGGCGATAGTGGAGAGTGGTGAGTGGGGATTCGGATGTTAACCCCTTATTTTCCAGGCCCTGGGAGACTCCTTGTAGGCTTGTCCTCGGAGCTGCACCCCTGGGTGTCCTATTCGGCCCCGGCGTGACGCCCACGGCCTTTTTCAGGGATCGTCACTTAGTGGACGAGTTCTCGCTTCCTTCGAGCAAACTCCCGGGCTGGGGAGACTGCCGGATTTTTGTCAGAAAGACTTTGTATTCAACAGCTACTTTTTGACTTTGTTTGCTTTCTTTTGTATTTGTTTTTGATGTGTTTGCTTTCTTTTGTATTTGTTTTTGATGCAGATACCATGGCATCTGACTCTTCTTCCTCCTCCCGTGCTGTGGTTACGTGGAGGGATGTTCATTCTCTGGACAGAGGGCATGTCAAGCTGGCCATAGTGGCAGAGTCCTCTGATTCAGAGACCGAGACGGTGGACCCTGATCACCTGCTGGTCATCAGGAGTGACTCTTTCAAGTATGAATGCCCTGACGGCTACAGAGTAGATCATCCCAAGGACAAGCACTTGGTATATTTTCTGAAGCGGTTCAATATCCAGGGAAAGTGGGATCAGTTCCTTGTTCGGAAGGCTGAGCAGGCGCTGTTTGTAGGGCAAGACAGCCTTACTGATTTTGTTGTAAGGGGAAGACCCATATATCTGCCCGGTGAACCCAGGAAGTGGGGTGTTGTGCTTGGACTCCAAGAGCTGTCTCCATAGGACGGGCTGTTGACCAGGGCCCCTGAGTTTGTTCCTACGAGGTGGAACGAGATGCGGGTCACGTAGATCGGGAGAAGCCATCTTTTGGTCTATTCTTGGCCCCGCTAAAGTGGGGGTACCGAGATGGGCCGTTCTTGTTAGACTGTTTAGCAGTTCGGTTCAAGCACCGAATTTCTGTGGGGTGGTTTGCCGATTTGAAGGCCACCGATGCCCATGCTTTCAGGCCAGGAGCAGTAGAATTTACAGATTTTGTCTTGCAGCACTACGCACCTATCTTAATCAAAGCAGGTGTGTATCACAGCGTATATGCATCGAGATACCGCTATCCCATCTCAAAGGGTCTTTGCTGCGGTATGATTAAGGTGTTCTGTCCAGAGTACAATACCTTTTACACTTCAGAAGGAGAGACATCACTAGACCTTTGGAGTCACTCACAGTTAAGCAACCTCCCGATTGACGGCGAGCCGTATGAGGAAGTCTACTGGCCGGATTGGCTGAAATATCAGACAGACGATGAAGGGTGATATTTGACTGGTTTCGCCTACCGCTATCTGATGAAGGCATATCATAGCCTTTGCTGCTCCTCGTATGATGCCAAGGGGGTGCGGAAGCCTGGAGAGAAGAGGCGTGTGCGGATGGGCACATGGCTTTAACATTTCTTCAGAGGGGAGCAGAAATACACAGATTTCCCTTTGGTAGTGCCGGCTCCTGTTCAACGGAAGAAAAGGGTTCGGCGACAGGCTGCTTGCCCCTCGACTTCGAGGGAGGACAACTAGGAGGGCCCAACCCTAGGGGCGTTGACGCAGCTACTCATTGCGCTGCGTTTCTGACTTATTGGATTTGCTCCTTCGCTCTCCCACAAGGTGACGAGAGCATGATTAGGGCAGAGGCTATCTATCCTGCCTGCTTGATGGCCTGGGGCATGAAGCTTTCGCTTTGCCCGGCCGCGCTGTGCTTGATATATAAACTGCTGGGAGACTTGCATCGCTCGTGCCTTCCCCGGAATCTTCTGGGGGTTGGCCCGCTGCATTTCTTTAATGCCTGGGTCTGCACTCTTTTCTCGGAGGCTGCTCCTCGATCACTTCAGTCAGCGCAGCTGGTTCCCAGGATGATAGAATTCGCCAGTGTTGAGCTGACCCAAGTGGCAGACCAGCTCTTTGCTATTTGTGGCAAACTGACAAAAGTTCCGCTGGATTCCCCGGGGGTTCTGCACTTTTGGAGTCTGGCTGCTCACTCCAGTCCATTGGTGAACAGGATGAGGGAGTGTCGTCTCGGCGAGGTGGAGGAATATGTTCACCCCATTTCTGACGCCAAGTGTACAAAGCCAATTTTGGAGTCAGAGCTAATTGATTGGGCACTGTCCATAAGGGCGAGCGTCCTGGTTTTCCGCAAGAGCGACATTTTATGGCTAGAGCCTTATTACCCTTTCCGATTCAGTCAGAATTTTGGCTATGATCAGCATATTCCAGCTTCCTCCATTCAATTTGCGCTGTCGAACAGGGCCCGAGCTGGCCAAGTGTCGAACGACGAGGCCCACATATGGTGGGACTATTTTCATCGCCGAGAGGTGACTTCATTCAGAGTTCCGACCCCTGCACGCTTTCCCCGTGTAACTCCAGAATACATCAAATGGTGGAATGCGCGCACGAGCTTCTATAGGAACTCAAGGAGAGAATGTTGGGCCGTTGTAGAGTGCAAATTTTTGGATTCCCAGCCGGTGCCTGCTCTAGACATCGACCCAGCTTACTTGAAGAGGTTGAAATCTCGGACGAACACTGCAGTGGTGAGCTATCCGGCGATCAGCAAGGATGGTTTCTTGAAGACACTTCAAGGCCTATGCCGCGTGAGCGGCGAGCGACTGATCCTCCAACAGATTCCTTTGCCAATGGAGGAGCCGATGTCTTCTATAGCTTCTTGGCATCCCGAGAGTGATCGACTTTATCCCTACAAGACTTTTATCAGGAAAGAAGACCGACGGCCGGCACTTTACAAAGGCATTCCCTGGTTGTTCGCACTGCTGCGCTCTCATGGACTTTCAGTGGATGGCCCCAGTGAAAGCATATTGGGCCAACCCGTTCTCCTTTCTTTCAAGTATGACGACGGATGGGGGCTAGACCACCTCAGCCTGTATTATCATCTATCTTCATGCGACCATGCGGACCTTGCGTTGCTGGCCGAACAGTGCGAAGTGATAGGGGACATATGCTGGTTGATTCGCGAAGCCGCCTCCAGGGACAAGGAGCCTTCGCTGTTCTACAGGCCACTTTCTCCCTTTTATGCAAGACCAGCAAGTATCTTTCTTTCTCTTATCTTCAACTTTAGGTTTCCCTGTTCGCTATTGTGTATGTCACCTCTTCTCTTTCGCCTTTGCATATGCGTAGTTCGGCTCTCTTCGGAGGAGACCAGACATTTTAGGGAGCTGATAATAAAAGCTGAGAAGCCGACGTATTTTGAAGTTCTGAAAGCTGCCCCGACCATGACACTGCTTCCTCCGGGTGATTCACGAAAGCGGACGAGGTCCCAAGTCTGGGAAGCAGTTACTCGAGCAAAGCGGGCCCGTCGGAAGAAGACCATAGACCCAACTCCAGCGGTTGTCCTTCCGAGTGTGGTCTCATTTGAAGAATTCGAGGTTTCCCATCCCTCAGCTCACATAACCCGAGGTATACCTCTCATCCTGTGCCCCGCCATTACCTTGGCAACGTAGGTCAATTCTTATTCTTGCAAACGCAGCTGCTTCATCTGCAATGGCCGCGCAAGCGGCTGCCACCTCTGCAGGAGCCGAAGAGAGAGAGGACGTAGTGCAGGCAGATCTGCCCTCCCCCACGCCCAGCCACGAGATAGAAGGTAATTGATGGTATATTCGGTTGTAGATTTCTATGATTTATTATCCCCCGGGTTCACATGGGTGCTCCCCTTTTCTCAGCTTTAGTCGAGATTCGACCACCTTCCCCCCCTATCGTGGAATCAACCTCTGCAGAGCAAGAGGTAATTCCAGGAAGTCAATTTACTCCTGAAGCTCACTCGCCTGTTATCCCCGTCACAGAGTTGGCTGAGCAGGCTCTCATTGAGCAAGAGGCTCCGGCAGGAGGCCTATCAAGTGAAGGACCACCTGCTTTGAGAGAGAAAGAACCGATGTTGGTTCAAAGCTCATCCTCGTCGGAGCAGGTGGACTATGGCAACAGCTCGAGTGACGAGGATTTCCCTTTGACGGGAATAGAGGCCGAGGACGTCGGGGTGTCTTCTGCCTACGAGAGCAACTTCACGACTTTTAGTCCTCCACGGCTATTGTGCAGTAGCTTCGGGCCACCGGATCCTTCGGTGGGAGAAGGGCCAGAGGCGATAGAGATGGTAGCTCCTGCTACCGCAGACTTGAGCTTAATGCCGGCTGAGGTAAAAGTTGCATTTGTAGTCTCGTGCTTATTCTCGTCTGGCCATCGTGCTGGCCTTCTGAGATCCTTATGCTCTCTTTCTCTTGCAGGCTTCTGCTAGCCAGGCCGAGGTCACCTTGCCGGTGATCACCGTGAAGATACCTCTGTCGCCTCTCTTTGTAGATCTGCCATTGTTCCCGCCGATCTTGAGGCCCATAGCCCTGCGGTATCCAAAGGATTATATCATGGTAGCGGGCTCAGAAACGTCGGGGATGGTTACCGAGTCCGAGCCGTCAGCTGTGACTTTGGAGCAGCAGCAACTTGTCATCACTGATAAGCCGCTTCAGAGTGGAGAAGGCCTCCCTGGGGAAGAGGAGGGTGAGATTGTGGAAAAAGTGACCGGGTGCTCGACGACCCTAGCCCTTGCCATTGAATCATCGTTGGTGGCAGCTGGAGGGGTCGGAAATAGTGACCAACCGCTTCCTGCTATTAAGGGTCGAGACGTGGCGCTCTCGCCAGAAGTTGGGAGAGAAGTCGCTATCATTGACAGTCCCCCTGTTGCATTGTCTGCTGAGGCCAGTCTTCACGCGGGCGCCTTGCAAGACATACCATCCTCATCTTCTACACCGAGCGATGATATTTAGGCCGCGGTTGACAGCCGTGTAGAGTTTCATCACCTGGGCACGCCATCACTTGGTTTGCAATCATCGAGTGACCTAGTGTGGCAGTATCTGGAGACATTACGGGAGACCGTGACAGTTTGCCCAGAGCTGACCTATGTGCAGTTGAGGGGCCTTGCGGAACACCTCTCCCGCTCCTTGCTAGCTTTTGGCTGTCCCAGGGAGGATTGGGTGCAACGAGTAGTTCTGCTCCTGAAGCACGTGAACAGGAGGGAATTCATCGGCCACAACTTGATAGATCAGATGGCGGCCACAAGATTCGAAAGGGCAGAGTGTTACACTACTCTTCAGTCATCGAGGGGAACTGCCCGACAAATGCGGGATGCTGCAGACGACTCCAGTCAACGTCGGGCTTCTTTGAAGGCTCGGATAATTGAGCTTCGTGCCGAACTTGACTGGGCCGAAATAGAACTAGAGTTGTCAGAACGGCTGTGGGTCCAACATATAGAGGCGGCTGAGCTGGCAGAAGGACATGCCACATCGCTTGAGGAGAAATTGGTGCAACTGCAGGCCGAGGAAACCCGTCTATAGGAGCTGGCCCATTACCCGTCCTTAGGGCTGCTGGTGTTTGAGGACATTTTCCGCCGCTCTCTGCAATAGCTTTATCATTTTCTCTCCTTTTTGTAAACCTTCACGTATTCCAGGGGGGGTGCCCCGGGTAACATGCATCTTTCCCTTTATGTTTGAATGAAAAACTTTCGTTATCTTATTTTGCACATCTGCTTGCCGAGGCAATTTATTTAGTCCGGGGTATTTCAGTTGCTAGGGCAGGAGAGCGCTTACACCTTCAGGGAAGGGGCGAGGGGTTCGCTCCACCACGGCGTGACTTTTCTTTGGGACCACTAATCCTCTTAGGCCGAGCGCCAGGGGATAAGGAGAGAGGTTCACGAGCCATCAAGGGCCGGAGGGTAGAACCAGAGGTTTATTTGTAGACCTTGCCATAGGCGACTAAGGTTGATGGCAGGTTTGTTCGTCGGCACGGGTTTAAGGCCGAGGCAAAGGGAGGCTTGTTCATTAACGCGGACATAAGGTCCGGGTTAAGGGAAATATTGAACGGTCTTGTCGATGATGACAAGGGTCAATGATAGCTTGTTCATCGGTATTGGATAAATGCCGAAGCAAAGATAAGTTTATTCATTAACGAGGACGTAAGGTCCGGGTTAAGGGGATATTGACCGGTCTTGCCGATGATGACAAGGGTCAATGGCAGCTTGTTCATCGGCATTGGATAAATGCCAAAGCAAGGATAGGTTTATAGGCACAAGGCTCGCATGGGAACCTTTGTAGGAATTAAGTGACAAATGAGAATATGACCTCATTATTTCATCATCATCATTCGCCTTTTTTTATTCATCATCATTTTTTTTGCGTCACATTACTGACTTAATCGCCCTTGCGGGTTTTCGCCGAAGCCAGCCCCCTCTTGCTTTTGCCCATGCGCCCTTGCGGGTTTTCACGTGGTGGGATACCCGATTTTGCCTGCGACGCCCTTTCGAGTTTTCACCGCAGCTGGGTTAGAGCTATTTTTGCCCTTACTCAGAATATCCGAGTAAGTCCGGCGAGGCACCTCTATTTTAAGCCTCATTTTTTTTTAATCTTTGTACTTGATTCAAGGAATGAATCCAGAATGGATGAGGGCTTGTCTGCTAGCAATGGATGGGAAGCCCGGGCTAGTGGGATGTTGACCAGCCTTGCCAATGATGACAATGGTCAAACACAGGTTTGTTCATCGACACTGGCTAAATGTCGAAGCAAAGGTATATTCATCAACAAGGACGGAAGGTCCAAGTTAATGGGAACGTCGACCGATCTTGCCGATGATGACAAGGATCTTTTTTTAACGGAGGGGAGATAATCGACTTCGAACCCAGAACCTCCCCCAAATGAGGGAGGCAGTGAACCACTACGTTAGATAGCTGATTCTGCCGATGATGACAAGGGTCGAACACTGGTTTGGTCATCGACATTAGTTGAATGCCGAAGCAAAGGAGGTTTATTCATTAACGAGGGTGAAGGGTCCAAGTTAAGGGAAACGTCGATCGATCTTGCCGATGATGACAAGGGTCGAATACTGGTTTGTTCATCGACATTGGTTAAATGTCGAAGCAAAGGAGGTTTATACATTAACGAGGATGAAGGGTCCAAGTTAAGGGAAACGTCGACCGATCTTACCGATGATGACAAGGGTCGAACACGGTTTGTTCATGGACATTGGTTAAATGCCGAAGCAAAGGAGGTTTATTCATTAACGAGGATGAAGGGTCCAAGTTAAGGGAAACGTCGACCGATCTTGCCGATGATGATAAGGGTCAAACACGGTTTGTTCATCGACATTGGTTAAATGCCGTAGCAAAGGAGGTTTATTCATTAAAGAGGACGACGGGTCCAAGTTAAGGGAAACGTCGGCCGATCTTGCCGATGATGACAAGAGTCGAACACGGTTTGTTCATCGACACAAGCTAAATGTCAAAGCAAAGGTATATTTATTAACAAGGATGGAAGGTCCAAGTTAAGGGGAACGTCGACCGATCTTGTCGATGATGACAAGGGTCGACCACGGTTTGTTCATCGGCATTGGTTAAATGTCGAAGCAAAGGAGGTTTGTGCATTAACGAGGACGAAGGGTCCAAGTTAAGGGAAACGTCGACCAATCTTGGCGATGATGACAAGGGTCGAACACGGTTTGTTCATCGACATTGGTTAAATGCCAAAGGAAAGGAGGTTTATTAATTAACGAGGACGAAGGGTCCAAGTTAAGGGAAACGTCGACTGATCTTGCCGATGATGACAAGGGTCGAACACGGTTTTTTTGACACCTATTTTTTGCCTATGAGTTGAGTCATTCCTCTTATCGTCATTTATTGATGCCCCGAGTTGTCTATTACTCATTGGGCTATTTCCAGGCACGTCTTTGGACTTATTCTATGAGTATCTCCCTCCTTGGCTAAGTCTGCTCTTGGATTTCGGCTTAATGGGCCTCGATTTCGCTTGGTCTTGGGGTAAATAGGCTCATTTATCTCATTTTATTAATTTCAAACGTCCAGGCTGTACGCGGTCTAGCGACTGACCGTTCAGTTATTACACGGTCTGTTTAGAACCGTTTACAAGCTCTAAACAATTTATTTGATTTTCTGAATTTCCACCGACAAGCCTTTGCACGATCTGAGTTTAACCGTTTACTTCTATTGAACGGCGTGTCTTTGCACCGTTCAGTTCCCAGAGTCCTCAACCGGTTGATTTTTCAGATAATTATCTATTTATCCTATTTTTTTTGGATTTATCACCGACATGTGTACACGGCCTAGTATTGGACCGTTCCATTTACTGAGTGGTCTAGCATTAGACCGTTTTATCCTAAAGAGTCCAGCGCCGTGATAACCGGTCAGTTCGATGGGATAATTGGATAATTTATTTATTTACCACCGACAGTAGTGGACGGTCTAGCAATGGACCATGTATTTGTCTGGGCGACCTATCGAGTGATCGTGTACATGCTCGAGATCTATGGATTATTTGGATTTTCTCTCTCCATCATGGCTAAACCCCTAACTTCTTCCACCCATTTCTCCGCGGTTTCTCAACCAAATGGGGTGCCGTTTGATTTGGGCAGGAGATTAGAGTATTATCTACGGATTTTATTTAGTGATCTCGGATTAATATCCGTTGGAAAACCCTAATTCGAGGTTGGACTTTTAGGCTATATAAATAGAACCCCTAGTCCAAGCTTGAAAATGGGGGAGATCCAACGTCGACGTCGAAGCTCTGCCGAAATCTTGAGCGAGCTGTAGCCAGGGAGGGAGTCTTTCTACACCCTTTTAAGCCTCTGGTTCAAGGGAGTAGTCTTTCTTTGTGTTTGGTCTAGGCCTTTAGTCCTTACTTCATCCATTGCATGATCATCTTCTCCACTTTCTTCCCACGTTTTTCACTATTTCACACCATTTTCACACCTTCCTATCTTTTCCACGCTCTATAGGGGTTTAAAAACCACCCCAGGTATCGCCCATTCCACATTATTATGTTGATTTTCCATCCTTTTCTATAGTTGCTACACTTTCCAGGGCTAATTTGGGTGTTATTTTCTCATCTCCTACATTGTTTTGCAGGTCAGCATCAGTACAGCACAAGGCCCATCCCCTCTGGTCGACCGGAAGGGGTGGAGGATCAAGTCATACAATCTTGGAGTTTGGCAGCGTCACATGGTCGTCATCCGTCCGTCTGTAAGGATACACGGCCCAGATCGGGCTGCGCAAAGCCTTCATGTGGCCGTCTTTGAACCGTTTGGGGCCAGACCAGTCTTCATCCTGCTTCCTTCTCCAGCGCTGTAAGCGGTCTATCGAGCGGTTGTTCCATCTACTGAACGGTTCTTCCTAGACCGTGTACGATTGTCAGTGCTGTACTTCGGGCGAGTGTCTTCTCCCTTTTCCAAGGTGCGTAGTACTCTTCGGTATTCCGTGTCTTGGTGGTGATCACGATCACACACACCTCTCCACCCTTTCTTGCCTTCACTTTTGCTTGTCTTTTCATCTTGACCTAGAAAGGTAAAAGGGAAAGAAGGAAATAGGGGGGGGACATGTCAACATCCCATTTTTTGGCGATCACGGTGGGACTCCTAGTGCCCATCGTGCTGTTGTTTTGCTGATCTGCATTTTTTGTGCTTGGTTAGGGTTTTTCTAAGTGGTTTCAGGTTGCTATCTCATCCACCCCGGGTTGCTGTTCTCAGAGTTGTACGCGGGAGTCAAGGACCGCTCACGTCTCCCCGCGGTTTGACGATAGACCGTGCAGTCATAGTCTCACTTTAAGCGGTCCTTCTTGGGTCGCGCACTAATTTCCGCGGTCTGTCAAGAGGCTATTCACGTCTGCTGGCTCAGGTACGTTACTCATCTTTATACACGTGTGGTTCTACTGATTCTCTGCGGTCTGTTTAGGGCCGTCCCACAGGTTGCACGGTCGGTCGATAGACCGTCCAGTCAGGTACGCTTCTGTTCAGCCTCAGTCCATTTCAGTTCTCTGTGTTCTAGTTCTCTTACTGCTCCCTGTCATTACACGGTCCTTCCCTGAGCCATTTATCTCCTTGAGCGATCGCCTCCAGACCATTTTTCTGTGCTACAGTGCACCTGAGATTACCATTTCGAGGATTATTTCACATTATTTCATATTTTTTTGGGTACTGTTTTGATCTTCCCTGGCAGTCATTTCGTTCGGCATGATTATTGTTACACTTGTTGTAGTTGCTTGATCATTGCTTGTTAGACTTAGGTTAGATTTTGCATGCACTCCGGTGCACATAGGATTCATTCATATTTTCCATATTAGTTGCATTCCTACCTTGGTAGGGGATCCTCTCGTCTCCATATTCCTTGGAGCCGACTAGGTGACCTTACCCGGGACCTCCGTAAGCCCCCGTGCGCCGTGAATTTCCACACGGACGCCGGGCAGGTTGTACCTTATCACACCAGTCTAGGGTTGCATCCGTGAGAGAGAGTCCCCTTTAGAGTCAACCAAGTTTCCCATTCCACCCTTGTTAGGCACCTTTGTGGTTGTGAGAATTGTCATTTTAATTAAATCCACTAAGGTTCTAAAAGGGAGAAATTCTAAAACTTGTCGCGCATCATTCAAACTTGGTTGGTCATTTGATTGCCTCTCTTCTCCTCTCTTTCGATGTGCATGTGATTGATAGTTTTGCTGTTTAGAAACTCATTAGATTTGTTCTTCTGTGTCAGTGAGTGTTGCATGTGGAGTTGCCTCACACCTCACGATTTTCTCCTAGGGGCAGTTCTCATTTCTTTTCCTATTTCAACCCTTTGTTCGATTCCTCCCCCACCATGTCTTCCTACAACTTCTCCCACTCCCATGAGGACTCTCTCCCTCAGGGACTTCTGGAGGACCCACCTAGGGTCACGCACGTGCAGGGAAGAGAGGGGACCGCCCCTCCTCTTCCGACCATTATTGTTCAGGGTGCTCAACCCTCCCTTTCTGATTCCTCCTCTCAGAACTCGGCGAATCAAATTGTTCATATGATGGCCCAGTTAGATCCCACCCAGCTCAATCTCCTTCGTCAAGCTCTGCAGAGGTCGGATGCCCCGTCTTCAATTCCTTCTCACGGCGTGTCTACTGCCGCCACTTCATCCCCGATTGTTGGGTTAGGGGCTGCCTCTGCGGCACCCATTGATCTCACCCCTGTCCATCCTCGGACCCTCCGATTTCCTAGTATGGAAGCGGGCCAAGCTTCTAGCTTGGCCCATCAGATTGCTGATAAGGGGAAGACCCAGATCCCCTTGAGTTCTTATTCTGATCCTTATACCACTGTCTCTCCAGCGCCGCAGGCCCTTGTGGCCCCGGCTGATTTTATTCATCTCCAGGCAGGGAATGCCCAGCTTGCTCATGCAGATATGGGCCTCCCCCTTCATCATTCTACCCATTAGCTCCGTATACTGGTTCTGTTCTTCCTATTTTGCCTCCTCCTTCTCGGGAGCGGGAACTTCTTGATAAGTGGGCTGCCATGCAGCAGCAGATTGACCTCCTCCATAAGCGGGTCGTCCCACAGTCCCTTGCCGACATCCATGTTCCCAATTTCCATGATATTCGCTTCCCTCCCCATTCGGAGCTCCCTACATACCGTAAGTACGACGAGAATGGTAACCCGTTCATTCACATAAGGAAGTTTCTATATGAATCGGTGCAATTCCAGCATGACGATCGCCTCATGGCGTATCTCTTCCGCCGGTCATTGGACGGGGTTGCGTTAGAATGGTTCTACACTTTGCTGTTGGAGGAGGCAGAAAGTTTCAAGGTGGTCAAAGAGAAGTTTATACAAAGATTTCAAGACCGGGTAGGCCCGGAGTATTCCTTCACGGACCTAGTAGCGGAAAAGCTGAAGACAGATGAAGATTTTGCCACTTATGCAGATAGATGGAGGCAGATGGCCTCACGTGTGCCCGGGCAGATCCCATAAGAAGAGAAAGTGAAATTGTTAATCTCTAATGCTACCCCTACATTCCGGAACATTCTAGCAATGAATGATATATCAAATATGCACCACTTGTATAGCAGAGCCCGGTTCATACAAACCCAGTTTAAAGACTCCCCTATCCATTCCCTATTTGAGACCCAGAAGTCCAAAATCACAAGAAAATCCCAAGGCCCTGTTACTGAGGGAGTTCAAACTAATGAGCAGGTGCAGGCTGTTCAATTCTCCAACCAATCCGCTCCACCCCATTTCCAGCAACCTCAACGCAACCCCCAATTCTCCGTTCCGCCAGCTCCTCGACCTTCTTTTCCAGCTCCCCAACAGCCACAACAACCACCACTACCACCACAACAGCCTCAGCAGCCACCTCAATACCACAATGTCCCTCCTCCTGCTGGTTATGCACCTGCTCGACTGGGTCTGAATAGAACCCATTATCCTCCACTTCCTGAAACTCTGCTAGATATATTCTCGGCCTTAATGTACACTGGTGACATACAGCTCCCTCCGGAACGTCAGAGTTGGAATCCGACTGCCAATCAATCTCGGTATTGCATATATCATCGACAGCCCGGGCACACTATAGACAGGTGTTTTCAATTCCGAGACTTAGTGTATGATTTACATAAAGGGCAAAGGATTGACTGGGCCCAGATGCATAAGTTGATAGAAGACATCAAAGAGAGAAGAAGACAGGCGAGGCCGCTGCAGGCGGCGCCACAGCAGCAGCAACTCCAGCAACCCCAACCTCAACCTCAACCTCAGCAGCAGCAACAGCAACCTGAACTTGGGATTCATCAAAATCCCATGCCAGACCATCTTCTCGCTCCCCAGCAGCAGCCACAGGCACCGGCACAAGTCAATGTTGTTCACCGCCCAGCCCCTAATGCTGGGTGGTCTTATGACGATGAGACTCCCGCTCATCTTCTGGCCTTCCACCACGCATACACCAACTCCCCCGCACCTTCTGTTCCTTCTATCCTCCGGCCCACTACCTTGACCACTGCTCCACCCACTATTCTCTCCAGGTCACCTGTTGCACCCACCACATTACCCACCATTCCTCCAGTCCTCACGCCATCACCCGCCATACCCTCTATCATCACCCCTCCATTTAGCCCTTCACCCGTCACCCCTCTGCCGGGGCCCGTCAGACCAGCCTCCGCCATCATCACCCCTACTTCCATCCCTTCCACCCACCCTACCGGGCCAATTGGGAGTCCATCCATCGCCGTGCCGGCGCAGAACCTTGCCCTCAGGAGCGGGCGCTTATTTTAAAGAAACTACCCTTCTGCTGGTGCACCTGCACCCAACCCTCCAATTCCTTCCTCAACAGTTGAAGCAGAAGAGTCAGACCCCTCACCCGGCACGAAATATGATTTGTTACAGCACTTGGACGGGATGCCGGCCAAGATCTCAATCTTGGAGTTAATCAAGAGGTCCATGCGACACCAAGATGCCCTAAGGGCTTTTCTACAGAAAGTTATGGTTAGCGAGGATGTGGCGGAAGACAGCTTTGAAGTCCCATGATAAATGACACCCAAGAGGGGGGTGAATTGGGTGATTACAAGTTTTAAGAAAACTTTTAGCCTTTTTGAAATATGTGATAGAATGCTAGTAAAGAGATTCAAATCTATTTGTACACAAATTGGATTTACCAAACTTAAATGATGATGATATGGATTAAGCAAGATATACGTAGATAAATCCAGAACAACAATTTACACTAACACTCATATAGAATGGAGGTAGAGGAAATGGATCAAACCACATAATTCAAACCACACTGCACAGTGATTTTTAAGGTGGTTCGGATGCAACGACGACAATCCTACGTCCACCCCTCACCAAACCCGGTGAGCCTTCACTCGGGGATAAATTCCTAAATGGAGACGACGCACCAAACACACACGCAGGATGACGCCTGCCCACACACACGGGGACGCGCCCCAACACACACACACTCACACACGGAGACGAGGTCTCCAATATGATCCAACAACCGGATCAACAACACACACACTTGCTGCGACAGATGCAGCAATCTCCACAGATAAACACTAAGACCTGGATAAAAACCACATACACACGCAGATCTAAGAAGATCTACACACACACGAATGGAACACACGACCACACACGACCACGGATCCAAAACGATCCACACACACACGAATGTTTGCAGTTTATATGGAACACGAATCTCAAACTTTAAAGCACAAGACACCAATATGAATAAACCACAGTTTAGAAAACTCCTGATTTGGCTCCCCCCGAAGATATGTTGCAGATCTTTGCGTTGATTCCTTCTTCACTTGAATGGCTTCAGATTAAGCTTGAATGGCCTTGGAGTTGATGTAGAGTTTGCTGCACGGGGTACTCTTCCTTCTTCACTTGGATAACCTTCCTTTGATCTCTTCTTGAAACCCTTGCTTGCTTCTTGATAGCCTCCCCCTTGATCTTTATTTGTTGGTTGCTTGCTTCTTCACTTCATAGATGCTTGTTGGATTTAGATGTACCATAAATGGGTTGGAGATAGATGAAGATCTTGCTGAACGAAGTACTATTCACGGAGCTATAGTACCTCCTTCTTCCTCCTTGAAACAGCCTCTCCTTGGATCTCTTTTGATTTCCCTTTAGATAGCTAGGGTTTATGACTCCATAAAAGAGTTTTATAACCCTTGAATGGTGCTGGACAAGCCCCAGACCAGATCCATGAAATCCTCCTTGATTGGGGGCAGTAAATGGGTGAAGATACCTCTCCACGGGATGGAAAAACCAAGTCAACAAAAGTGGCTTCAGGGCTGGCGGTCGACCGGAGGTAGGTTGGCGGTCGACGAAAAATCTGCAGAATGGAGATTTTTGCATTCTGGAATTTTCGGTCGACCGGCCACCACCCGGCGGTCGACCGGAATGTGAAAAACTACAATTTTTTGAATTCTGGTAATTTCGATCGACCGCCAGCTACAGGTCGGTCGATCGCCAGCTACAGTAAATTCCAGACTACTAAATTTTAGCCCTAAACTCCATTGCAACCCTTCCAAACTCTGTGGCATCAAACTCCTTTGATCTTGGAGGGATTATACAAAGATTTTAACCTGCAAAACCATAATAAAAATGATTAAAATTTTAGCTTAATAATCAATATGATAAATGTGTGAAATGCATACATGAAAGCCCATGTTCAAGGTGCATACAAATACTTTGAACCATAAAAGCTTTATGCTAAAGGTCAAGGATTATTACTATGCAAGATAGCAAAGTATGAGAACAATTTAGCCATGCACATATACAAGTGAACACTTTGAAAACATGATTGACTAAAGATCAAGATCTATGCATTTATCCAATATGAATGCATCATGTAATCAAGCTCCATGAAGAGTATGTATAGGAGGCATTCAAAGCACATGTTCAACTCAATCATATTCAACCAATCGACATGAACAATTAACCATTTAGTTTAGTTATCATCATTCACTTAATCACACAAAACCATGCATCATGTAATCGAGCTCCATGAAGAGTATGCATAGGAATCGTTCAAAGCACATGTTCAACTCAATCATATTCAACCAATCGACAGGAACAATCAACAATTTAGTTTAGTTATCATCATTCACTTAATCACACAAAACCATAGCATTACACACTAAGTTTAGTTATCATCAAAACCATAGCTCAATAATCTCCCCCTTTTTGATGATGACAAACTTAAGGATAAATGAGGACAAACGTAGTGATGATGACAAACTAAATGAGGATACAACAAGTTCTCCTCCCCCTAGCACAGGTAATCATGAATCTTCTTTTTCTCCCCCTTTGACATTATCAAAAAGCGGGATAAGGCAAAGCTTTCTCCCTTATCAATAAGTAAAACGAAACCAACGAAGCAGGAGCAATTCTTGCTCCCCCTTTGACAATATCAACAGGCGGATGAACGTCAATCTATCTTCCACATTAACACTATCAAGATGAAGGGAAGAAACCACTGAGGTCCAAATAGCAGCATGATGAATGAGCAAGCAACAATGACCCACGTGGAAAGTTCTGATGAAGCATGAGCAAATTATAAGCAAGTGGGTTCATGGAGTGCTTGGGAGGCACCTAATCATGTTGTTGTTGATTGTCATGTTTGCAGACCATTATTTGTTTTGTGATACCAATGGTAGGCAGCTTTTTCCTCAACTGTCTCTTCAATATTCATGCAGTAAGTTTAATATCTCCATAGTGTTGAAAGGAAATTCCTATATCCTTATCTTTAACACTCATTTTCACATTTGTGCAGGATGTGTATGAATTTGATTCAGCATGTATACCAAAAATATCACGAACACATAACAGTGTAACTCCCCCTAAATAGATACACTTGTGAGATTTGAACTCCCCCGCAGAGTATATGACATGAAACACTCTAATAATGACTCAAATGTAACATTATTTAGCAAGAAGGCATAAGGTCATAGAAATTCCAAAGGATGGGGGTGAATAGCATATAGTATCAAGCAAACACATAGAGGGAATGTATGCAACATGCAATGCAAATATGCAACTAATACCAATCAAATGGATACCAATTGAATGAACTGAATGCAGCTAATGCATGAGTTCTAATGCAATACAACATTTGATCATATAATAATGAAATGTAACATGCCAAGATAGAATGCAATGTGATGCAAAACTTCTGATACCAAATGAATGAACTAACTTCAGCTAATACATGAATTGTTATGCATGCAACCTATGCCTAGATGAGCATGTGATGCAAGTTACAAATGCAGCATAGGAGGGCTTGATCTTCAAACCATGAGACAAATTTCACATTGGAGCATTCACATTATATTAATGTGTCAACAAACATTTTCATGACATGACCTTTATGAAATAAGGGTGTTTAAATGAGTAAAATTAAGCAATGCAACCCAATTTTCAGAATTGTTCAAAAAATAGATTTTTAAAGGTCTTTCGCAAGTTTTGAAATGAGAATTCATCCACAAGTCAAATGTTTGAAACATTTAATCAAAAACACATTTTCAATTTAAATAACTCAGCTCAAGGATTTATTCACAAATCAACCAATCACAATTTTTAAGATCTAGTACGAGGCGGAGATTTTAGTCCGAAGACCTAGCTCAACGCATAGGGAATGCTTCCAAATGGACATGATCCACTCTTCCACAGATGCCATTTGATATACTAGATATGCAATTCAATTTAAGTGTGATCATGCAATTCAAATTGAGAATATTCAATATGCAACCACTTCATACACATCTTTCAAGATTTTCAATTTGATTCAACCAATTAGGCACAATCATCACAACATGCTAGTAAATGTCCATTCAAGTTTTTAGAATCAATACGTGTCACCTGAGTGTGTTACCTAGTGACAAAGACGGCCATTGCATGAATTGACAGGTGAAGAGGCGTGATCTCGTGCTGGTCCTGAGCTGAGGAGATGATCATCGGATAGTGAACTGTAAAGAAGGGAAACAGATCAGGGGGCCCAGGGATGGTTCCTCGGGGCAAACCCTCCGATGCCTAAGTCAGTAGAGCATTGGTGGAAGCTGTGTAGGGAGGAGGAAGGAGATGCATGAGATCCCTCTACACCAAGGTGGTGAAGTGGTTCCTGCTCAGGGAGTTTAGGTGTATGTTTGCCCTTACCTTTCGTTGGAGGGAGTCCCAGGTTTAAATAGTGCACTGGCCTCATGAGTCCCGTAAGTTGAGGGGTTTCAGGCAGGAGTTACGTCCTCAACGTGGGCTCTTTACGTCCTCATCGTGGGATCTTTATAGACTTGAGGGATCATGGGTCTCTTATCCTCATAAACTCCTGCTTATAAAGGGTTCTCAATGGCAGCATGGATAAGCATTCGTCGGTTGACTCGAGCATGAAGGGTGCCAACCCTGTCCGGGTGATAGGCATAGCTCGGATGAAGATAGGTCGGAGTGGGCGTTGTGCGCCTGCCTTTATCCCGGTGAGGGGATAGATCGGGCGTAGGTCTTTCTCTGACCTGACCGATGCTCGGGCCTTCCGAGCCTAAGGGCCGCCGAGGAAGGTTGTGATCCCGAGTGATCTTATTGGGCTTTTTAGCCTAAGTGGGCCCTACGGGGCTGTCACTTGGGTGAGCTGGGTCTCGTTTGGTCCTGATGGACCTAGTTTGACTGCTCTTTAGATGGGCTACAGAAATCCCTCTCTCCACTTGTCCCCCTCCTACTCCCGAGCCTTGGTAGACTCAGAAGAGTAGCCGTTAGGGTTTTGGACCAGCGTGGCTCAGGTGGGTGGAGATCTAGCGGTGTTAAGACGCCACGTGTCGTGGTCACCTGGGCCCGTAATAATGATAATCCTGACGGATTTGAAAGGAAGGGGCTCCCTTTTTCTCGGAGGTCGGAATGGCGCGCCGCCTCCCGTGTGGGGACAAAGGCATTGGGCACTTGTTGCCATTCTAGACTCCCTCCGTCTTTAGGGTTTGGCACGCCTTCATGCTTGCTTTAGGCTATTTGATGCGTCGCGAGGGCACGATGGAAGAGCAGACGCTTGCAGCGGTGTTCGCAGAGTTGGCGGAAATAACCGGAGAGGCAGTCCGGCGGCTTCCTCTTCCTCTGGAGTCTTCGGGGTCCCGAGAGCATTTTTCTTCAAGCTCTTCTTCAGATTCCATGGCGGATCAGCGTCCGGATGCTGAAGAGTGGGAGGATGAGCCTGTGGTGAAGGGACCCATGATCCCTCAAGGCTATAAAGATCCCACGATGAGGACATAAAGAGCCCACGTTGAGGACGTAACTCCCGCCTGAAACCCCTCAGCTTACGGGACTCATGAGGCCAGTGCACTATTTAAACCTGGGACTCCCTCCAATAAAAGGTAAGGGCAAACATACGCCTTAACTCCCTTAGCAGGAACCACTTCATCACCTTGGTGTAGAGGGATCTCGTGCATCTCCTTCCTTCTCCCTACACAGCTTCCACCAGTGCTCTACTGACTTAAGCATCGGAGGGTTTGCCCCAGGGAATCATCCATGGGCCCCCTGATCCGTTTCCCTTCTTTGCAGTTCACTGTTCGGTGATCATCTCCCCAACTCAGGACCAGCGCGAGATCACGCCTCTTCATCGGGCGCCATCTGTGGGAAATGACCAGAGAGCCAGTATGGTGCGAAGAAGTTCAGGGAGGAGGTCTGCCGGCGATAAGGGAAAGGCCATGGTGGCGGCGGGAGAAGGTGCCTCTCAAGCCGCACAAAATCCCCCCTCCAATGCCAACACCCCCGTGGATGAACCGCCCCCTCCCCCCTCGGCGGTAGGGCTACCACTCAACGGCGGCGCTGACGCCTTCCAAGCCCTCAACGCGAAACTGGATGTCCTCGTGGAACTCATGAGGACCCAGGCGGCCAGGGATGGAAGGTCACGTGCCCCTCCGGAGAGCCCACCCCGCGAGAACGTGTCCCAGCACACCGCCGGAGGTCGCTTCACCCTCCGAGGCCGGCAGATCATCCGTAACAGGTCAGGAGGACCTTCACAAGCCCCTCCTCCAGAGCAAGAGGCCTCCTCCACACCGAAAAAGGGAAAACCTGGGGTACGCAGTCTGAACCCAGAGACCGAAGTCCCTGGGGAACGTCAAGACACCCCCCCCAGCCCCACGGCGCAGCGACAGCCGGAGCTATCCCTCCGACTGTGAGAATTTGAGAGACGTTTCGCAGAACAGGAGCACGCCCTGCGCGCCCTACAGAAAGTCTCTTCCATGGAGGACGAGGAGAAATCCCCATTGTCCAACTACATCTTGAAGGCAGAGGTATCTCCCAGAACCTCCATCCCGACCTTCAAGCTTTATGACAGCCAGGGTGACCCGGCCGATCATTTCGACAGCTTCGAAGCCCTGATGACCCTTCATGGAGCGTCCGACGCCATCAAATGCCGAGCCTTTGTGACCACCCTGGTCCAAGGCACCCAAGCCTGGTTCCGGGCCCTCACCCCCGGATCCATCCGGGACTTCAAGCAATTCGGGCGAATCTTCAAAGAGAGTTTCGTCGGCAGCGGTCCCCCAAGGTCAGTAGCGGGGCTTTTGGCCCTCAAACAGGCACAATGGGAGAAACTTTGGGCTTACATTACCCGATTTAAATAGGAAGCCCTGAGGATCCCCCGCCTGGACGTCGCCTCGGCCATAACCGCATTGACCGGGGGCACCCGCGATGAGAACCTCCCTCGCGAACTTGTCCTCCACCCTCCCTCGACCCTTGCCGAGCTAGTGACTCTTGCTTTACGCCATGCCGAGTGCGAAGAAGTGCTTAGCGCATGCCGAGATACAACCGGCTCGGGTCGGGAGGGGGACAAGAAGCGGGCACCCGAGCCAAGTTCGGGTCTAGGAAAAAGGCGGAACCGAGACAAGGAACGCAAGGAACCGTCACGGAAGTACCAGCGGTACACTCCTTTAACCACTCCGGTTTACGAGATTTACGAGGACATCAAAGGCTCGGGCCTCCTCCGCCAACCCGAGCCAATGAGGTCGAAGAACCACAATCGCAACAAGCATTGCCTATTCCACAGCGATCACGGGCACCACACCGGCGATTGCCACCAGCTCCGGGATGAGATCGAGAGCCTCGTCCGTCAAGGACACCTATCCCGGTTCGTAGCCGGGCACAAGGAAGACCGAGGTGCCCTAGAGGAAATCGACAACGCCTCCTGAGGGGTCCACATTAACGTTATCGCTGGAGGAGCTGCATCAGGAGGAGACAGTGGCCGAGGAAGGAAGCGTCATGCTGAGCGGGCGAGCCGAGCCACCGAGCCTCCCAGGGCCCCGCCAAGCGAGCCCTAGTTCATAGTCTTCTCCGACCAAGACCTGGAAGGGCTAAGCACCCCGCATGACAATGCCCTCATCATATCGGCCACAATAAACCATTGTAACGTAGATAGGATTCTAGTTGACAATGGAAGTGCCCATGATGTGTTATCGTATGAATGTTTCCTTAAGATGGGGGAGGATCCATCTAAACTCTGCCCGATCCGAACCCCACTTTACGGGTTCAATGGCCAGGCCACTTATCCCGAGGGAGCCCTAAGCCTATCGGCTACTCTCGGCACCCCACCCAAAATTGTTACGGTCATGGTGGACTTCATAGTGATCAAAGGTATGATAGCATACAACACAATCTTCGGCCGAGGAATCTTCATCCGAACGAAAGTGGTGCCTTCTACCTATCACCAAAAGATGAAGTTCCCCACCAAGAACGGGTTGGGGAAAGTCCGAGGTAACCAGGCCACGGCCAGAAGGTGCTATAATATCTCGGTTGAAGCCACAAGGCTGGACGGGAAGAACAAGGGCCCCCGGGAAGTCGAGGAAAAATCTGCAACCGCCGAGCCTGGAGGTGAATTGCTAGCGGTTTTCCTAAACGACGACCCGACCCTAGGGCTAAAGATTGGAGCCGACCTGCCGTCTGAGGTTCAACAGCAATACAAAAGTTTCTTTCCGCGTACATCCGAGTCTTTGCATGGTTTGATGATTAGCTCCTCGGGATACCAGAGGAGATGGTAGTGCATAAACTCAACCTCGACCCGACCATCAAACCCGTGCAACAACGGAGAAGGAAGCACGCGCCAGAGAAGCAGGTGATCATCAAGGAGCAAGTCACCAAAGGGCAAAACACTGGTCTTTTTAAACCGGTCATGTACCCGACGTGGCTGGCCAACGTCGTCCTGGTGCCAAAAGCTTCGGGAAAGTGGCAGATGTGCGTGGACTTCACTGACTTGAATAAGGCCACCCTAAAGACTACTATCCGCTGCCAAGCATCGACCAACTTGTTGACTCAACCTCGGGCAACGAGATACTCAATTTTCTGGACGCCTATTCGGGTTACCATCGGATCAGAATGAATCCAGAAGACATCGAGAAGACCACCTTTATCACCGACTTCGGCGTATACTGCTACACCCGGATGCCTTTCGGGTTGAAGAACACTGGAGCCATGTACCAGAGGTTGGTCAATCATATGTTCGAGGGACAGCTCGGCCGGAACGTCGAGGCCTATATTAATGACATGCTCGTCAAGACCCCCAAGGCCGAAGACCACTTCGCCGACCTAGCTAAGACCTTCGACACCCTCCTGAGGTACAATATGAAGCTCAATCCTACCAAGTGCACCTTCGGAGTGAGATTCGAGAAATTCCTGGGTTTCTTAGTCACCCAACGTAGGATCGAGGCCAACCCCGACAAGGTCCAGGCCATCCTGGACATGCGCCCACCCACCTGCATCAAAGACGTTCAACGCCTGACCGGGCGCATTGCCGCACTCAGCAGATTCCTGTCCCGTGTGGCCGAACGATGTCTACCCTTCTTCAAGCTATTGAGGGGGCCCAAATTGGCATATGCTACGTTCGCATGGGACGAGGAATGCCAAAGAGCGTTCACCGAGCTTAAAGAGTTCCTGGCTTCGCCCCCGGTGCTGTCCAAGCCTGTCCCAGGCGAAGCCCTGCACCTCTATCTCTCGTCAACCCCATCTACAGTTAGCTCGGTCCTGGTCAGAAATGACTCGGGAGTCAAGAGACCGGTCTACTACACCAGCAAGGTGCTCAACGAGGCTGAAAGAAGGTACCCCACAACCGAGAAACTCGTGCTAGCGTTGGTTACCTCGGCAAAGCTCCTCCGACCCTATTTCCAAGGGCACTCCATCATCGTGCTGACCGACGAACCATTGAAGAGGATCATCGCTCACCCTGAAGCCTCGGGATGCCTCGTCAGGTGGGCCATCATGCTTGGGGCCTACGATATATCGTACCGGCCTCGCTCAGCTGTCAAAGGCTAGGCACTCGCTGACTTCATTGTTGAGAGCACCATCCAGACCGAAGAAAGATCTCCGTCCGCGCCCGGGCCAACCTGGGAGCTGTTCGTCGACAGATCCTCCAACTCTGCTAGAAGCGGCGCTGGAATCCTCCTGAAGTCACCCGAAGGAGCAGAGCTACAATACGCCTTGAAGTTCAACTTCCAGGCATCCAACAATGCTTCCGAGTACGAGGCCCTTATCTCGGGAGCCCGCATGGCCCGGCGGCTGGGAGCTGAGCGAGTCAACATTCACACTGACTCCCAGCTAGTCACTAGCCAGATCAACGGCGATTACGAAGCTCGAGAGGCACCGATGGTCAAATACCTCCAGCTGGTCAGAGCCATGGCACAGCAGTTTGAGAGATTTGAGGTAATCTGAATAGCTTGAGAGGAAAACTCCCGAGCGGATGCCCTCTCTCGGCTGGCCTCCTCCTCGAAGAGCTAGAGCGCCCGAGCATCGACTCGGAGCTCCTGGCTGTTGACTCGGCCTCCCCAAGCGACTGGCGTACCCCGTACCTGTCGTGGCTCCAAGATTCTCAAGAGCCTCCCGACCCTCGGGAAGCCCGCAAACTGAAGTACCAAGCTCGGTGATTCGTCACTCTGGATGGCACTCTTTACCGGAGATCCTTTTCCGGTCCCCTCCTGAAGTGCCTCAGTACTGATGAAGCCAACCGAGCGATTCAAGAAGTTCACGAAGGTCTGTGCGGAGCGCATTTAGGAGGAAGGTCGCTCGCCAGGGTCTTGCTACGGCAAGGTTACTGGTGGCCCACTCTGTAGCGTGACTGCTCGACTTACACACAACACTGTGACCGATGCCAGTGATTTGACCACTTGGTCCATCAGCCAGCAACGGAGCTCATCACCTTAGCCGAGCCATATCCTTTCGCTCACTGGGGAATCGACATCCTCGGGCTATTCCCCACGGCCCAGGCCCAGAAGAAGTTCATCATCGTCGCCATCAACTACTTCACCAAATGGATCGAGGCCGAAGCCACAGCAAGGATCACCGAGACAGTCGTCTGGAATTTCATCTGGAAGTCGATCATCTGTCGTTACGGCATCCCTCGGGTGATAGTAAGCGATAATGGTCGGCAATTTGATTCTCATTATTTTCGAGACAGATGTGCCGACCTGGGCATTCGCAATCACTTCACCTCGATCGCCCACCCTCAGGCTAACAGGCTAGTCGAAAATGCCAATAAGACTATCTTAAAGGGCCCCAAGACCAGGCTCAGCAAGGCCAAGGGTAGCTGGCTTGAGGAATTGCCGAATGTACTTTAGTCACACAGAACGACTCCCAGAACGGCAATCGATGAAAGTCCTTTTCAGTTGGTGTACGGCGCCGAGGCCGTCATCCCGTTGGAGATTGCCAATCCTTCACTCCGAGTCATCTGTTTCTCACCCGAGGCAAACGATCAGAAACTGCTCGAAAACCTCGACCTAACAGATGAACTCCGAGAGATTGCCGGCATCCGAGCAATGGAATACCAACGCCGTCTCACTCGATACTACAACGCTAAAGTCCGAGATAGACACTTTCAACCGAGAGATTTCATCCTCAGGAAAGCCAAAGCCTCTCAACCACTTGAGGCGGCGGGCAAGCTATCCCCTAATTAGGAAGGCCCCTACCGAGTGGTCGAGACGCTCGGGAAAGGAGCATACCAGTTATCTACGATGGAAGGAGAACCCATCCCTCGGACCTGGAACGCAACTACACTATGCAAGTTCTACTTCTAAATACTGAACATTGTGTAAGCAACACGGAATAAAACAAAAGTTTCCCTTTCCTTTATTCAAACAACTCGCTTGTACATCAGGAAGGCCGAAGCCAAGAAAATACATGTCAAAAAAGCAAAAAATCCATCTGGCGCCGCCGTATGAGCCCATCGCTCGGCTGACTCGGTTGACCTTCCTGTGTCCAGCCACTGACTCTACCTCTTGCAGAAACTGGCTCGGATAAAGAGAAATCAACCCCGCTGGCTCGGGTAGCTCGGAACAAAGGTGACAGAGGGACTGGGAAGAAGAAGCCTACCTTCCAAGTTGACAGAGATGGAGGACGGGGGAGAGGGAACACATATGACCTCTCTACCAATCTGCCAACTCTTTGGAAAGCAGAGAGTGTAGGCACCCTCCGAAGAGTTAAAGAGGGCATAAGAGGGAGAAAGAGGCTGCAGAAGAAGAGAGGAGAAGCAGGAAGTTGAGAGGAATCTTGAGAGAGATCCCCTCCAGGGAGCGAGTGGGAAGGGACGGGCGGCAGGGACGCCTGATGCCCCCATCTGTCCGCCATCACGCCCCACCCCTGCAAGCACCGCCAGAACTGATAAAAGAGGGCGACGTGCCTTCGCACGTCGAGCCCTCTTTAACCTTGCCCGCCGGCCGTCGAGCCCTCTTTAAACTCGAAGCAGCACGGACTCTCTGCCCTCCATCATCGGCAGCCTGATCTTCCGGAGTATCTTCCATGTTTCAAATATATAGGTACAACGCTACGTGAAGAAGGAATGAGAAAAGACTATCGAGGAAAACCCTAAGCCGTGGAGAGGAAGGGACGCCCTTCAGACCTTTTATAGGCGAAGGGAGGCTACTTGCCTTAAATGATTCTCCCCTCGAAAACACGCCAAAGGGACCTCTACCTACGAACGGTCACCTCAAACTCCTCGTTTTCTCCCCAGCGGGATGCACGAAGCGGCCAAACATTCAAAGCATGAGAAAACGGAAAGACACCCTGTCAGACGCTCGCCCAACCATCGTGCAAGATCCGCACGGAAAGTATCGGCACTTTCCAGCTACCGCAGATGCGCTGAACGAACTACGACAATGACGGTACAAAATGAGTTAAGTCTTCATCATAATGTTACCGCCTTACGTTTTTCTTTTACACGACAAGAGAAGTTTTTCTTCGAAAAAGGAAAAACACACAAGGAGAAAAAGTAAAACAGATACATTAGGCCTCTAGCCCATCCTGAGGCTCGGGAGTGGAAGGCTCGGACGGTCTTCCCCCGGCACCCTCGGCGACGGCTGACCCTGGCACTGACCCCACCGGCGTGGGAACTGCCTCGGTTGTGCGCCCATCCGAGGCATCCGAAGTTGGCAACCCCTCGGACGAAGAGTCCCCCTGGTCTCCTTCCTCCGATGCCGAACCAGAGGAACAGGAGGACGACAGATCTGAGTCATAGCATTGCTCGGACGGGAAACTGATTGTCTCAGATGCCTGCTCCTCCGCGTCAGAGATGGCTCGGTTGTAGCCTTGCTTGAATCCCTTGCGGATGCCCTGGCGAAGTGCTGACTCATAGTAGGGGAGGGCAGCCTCCTTAAGATCGACCCGGTAGGCCTCCGAGCGTCTGTATTGCTCGAGTGCCTCCACCCTGGCCGATTCCACCCTACCAGCGAGTTCGGTCTTCTCCCGCTCCGCCTCGGATAACCTCCGCTCGACCTCGACCATCTGCTTCTCCGCCTCGGCCCGATCAGCCTCGGCCTCCATTCGAAGACGCACGGCTTCCTCAGCTCGGTCCACCAGCTCAGCATGCTCAGCCTCCCACCGGCCATCTAGCTCGACGCAGGCCGCGCGCTCCTCCTCTAAAAGCCTGCTCTTCATCTCGAGCAACTCGCGGGCCCGAGCCAGTTGCTCGACCAGTGTCCGGGCCTCCACCTGGCTCACCCACGCCAGCTCTCTAACTGAGGAGAGCTCTCGTCGAAGCCCGTCATGCTCCTCGGTGAGCTGAGCCACCTTCCTGTCCGACCCACCAAGGGTCCAGGCAAGGGTCGCCCGCTCTGACTCCGATCGGGCGTAAGCTTCAGCCAGAGTGGCCCCCATCTGAGCCAAGATCAAGTCGCCCTCCATAACCAGCTTGAGGGCCACGGGTGGGGAGCGTTGCCTATCTCCTCCCTTCACCACCTTCGTGGCTATACCGTGACATACCTGATACAGAGGGCCCTAGATGCCGAGTCCCTCCAAGGCCGCCAGAATTGGGACCCCTCTGCTGTCTGCGTCCTGCCGGGCGGCCTGGATCGAGCCGCGGCTTCGGTCACCTCTCGTGCCTCGGTCGGATTTCCTTGCGACCCTCCAACCTGGACCAATTCGGCACCTGCACCGCAACCTGGAGCGTCACCCGCCCCAATCTCGGCCGCGGCCCCTGCGCCACCTGCCTCATCCACGGCCCCCTCGGCTTCAGCTGAGGGGAAAGCCGGGCCACCGCCGCTTCCAATCACAGAAGCAGCCTCGGCCCCCTCGGCTCCGACTGAGGGGAGAGCCGAACCAGCATCATCACCAGTCGCAAGAGCAGCTCCAATCTCCTCGGCCCTCTCTTGCTCGGCAGATGGGAGAGCCAACCTAACAAGGTTGGCCCTGTCTCGCTCAGAAGAGGGGAGAGCCGCCGAACTAGAGCCGCCCTCGACGATGGAGACGGATCCGGCCTTCCTGGCCCGCTTCTTGGCCTTTACGGCATCCCGTATCATGCCCTCCATGGGATCCTTACGCTTGGCCCCCCGCGGCTTGGAAGACTCCTCCTGGGCCGTCCTCTTGCCCTTACCTCGGGCTCGGGCGTGCACCTCGGGAGATCACGGCTCATCGGTGGTTGAGTCATTACTGAGATCGACCACCTCTGCGGTCTCCTCCAAAGCCAGTCGCCTGGTGTCTGCATAGAAGAAAGACATGGTCGGAAAAATAAAAATGGTCTCAACATCCGAAGAAGAATCTAGTTTGTGGCACCTGAGCCCGACGGATGCAGCCGCGAGAGAAGGCACTGCTCGACGTTCTCTAGAGTAACCAGCTCTTCTGTGGACTGGCGGTGCTTTAGCAAGATAGTCGCGTATTCCTCCACGTGTGGAGGGAACTCGTCCTGCCTGGGAGGGATATTCGGATGAAAATTGGGGATTACGGGGCACCTCCAGGTCTCCTCCATCGAACAAATCCTCACCCAGAAGAATTGAGTTTTCCACCCCTTATGCGAAGAATCCTTCGCAGCCAAGGAGATGCAGCTTTTATTCCGCCTCGCCTGGATGAAATAGAAACCATTCCCGACCGAGGGATGTGCCTTCAACTCGAAAAAATAGTGAAAGAGGTCCAAAGACGGAGGAACCCCGCATTGTCGGTAAAGGATGCGAAAGGCAGAAAGAAGAAGATAGGAATTGGCTACTAACTGAATGGGCGCCAAGCGGAAAAAATTGAGAAGCTTAAGAATGAAAGGCTCGAAGGGAAGGCGGAACCCACCCTTCCATGATAGAAGGAAGGTACAGATATGGCCTGTATGAGAGTCCAAGCTCGTCTCGTGTGGAGCAGCCGCGGCAAAGCAAAACTTGTGGGGCAGGCAAAACTGGTGCTCCAGCCTTCTCACCTCCGCCTCCCCCAGTTCACTGTAGTTTGGAACCGCCGCCTTCACCACAGGCTCATCTTCCCACTCTTCAGCATCCGGACGCTGATCCGCCATGTAATCCAGAGAAGAGCTTGAAGAAAAATGCTCTCGGGACCCCGAAGACTCCGGAGGAAGAGGAAGCCATCGGACTGCCTCTGCGGTTATCTCTGCCAACTCCGCGAACACCGCTGCAATCCTCTGCTCTTTCGTCGTGCCATCGTGACGCATCAAAGAGCCTAAAGCAAGCATGAAGGTGAGCCAAACCCTAAAGACGGAGGGAGTCTGGAATGACAACAAGCGACCAATGCCTTTATCCCCACGCGGGAGGCGGCGCGCCGTTCCGACCTTCGAGAAAAAGGGGGCCCCTTTCTTTCAAATCCGTCAGGATTATCATTATTACGGGCCCAGGTGACCATGACACGTGGTGTCTTAACACCGTCTGATCTCCACCCACCCGAGCCACGCTGGTCCAAAACCCTAACGGCTACTCTTCCGAGCCTACCAAGGCTCGGGAGTAGGAGGGGGACAAGTGGAGAGGGGGATTTCTGTAGCCCATCTAAAGAGCAGCCAAACTAGGTCCATCAGGACCAAACAAGGCCCAGCTCACCCAAGTGACAGCCCCGCAGGGCCCACTTAGGCTAAAAAGCCCAATAAGATCACTCGGGATCACAACCTTCCTCGGCGGCCCTTAGGCTCGGAAGGCCCGAGCATCGGTCAGGTCAGAGAAAGACCCACGCTCGATCTATCCCCTCCCCGGGATAAAGGCAGGCGCACAACGCCCCCTCCGACCTATCTTCATCTGAGCTATGCCTATCACCCGGACAGGGTTGGCACCCTTCATGCTCAAGTCAACCGACGAATGCTTATCCATGCTGCCATTGAGAACCCTTTATAAGCAGGAGTTTATGAGGATAAGGGACACATGATCCCTCAAGGCTATAAAGATCCCACGATGAGGACGTAAAGAGCCCACGTTGAGGACGTAACTCCCGCCTGAAACCCCTCAGCTTACGAGACTCATGATGCCAGTGCACTATTTAAACCTGGGACTCCCTCCAACGAAAGGAAAGGGCAAACATACTCCTAAACTCCCTGAGTAGGAACCACTTCACCACCTTGGTGTAGAGGGATCTCGTGCATCTCCTTCCTTCTCCCTACACAGCTTCCACCAGTGCTCTACTGACTTAAGCATCGAAGGGTTTGCCCCAGGGAACCATCCCTGGGCCCCCTGATCCGTTTCCCTTCTTTGCAGTTCACTGTTCGGTGATCATCTCCCCAGCTCAGGACCAGCGCGAGATAACGCCTCTTCAACAAGGTTGAATTACCTTAGTTCAGGAGACAAGATTGAAAGCCTTCAATCACTAAAATCACCAGCCTCACGAAGGTTGATATTTTAGCTTTTGCTTTCTTACCTTTGCCTTGAGAATCCATTTTCTTCCAAGTCTTTCTCCTACAATTCAAAGAAGAATGAAATTCAGTTTACTCATGAGAGTATTTTAAAATCTTCTTGCACAATCCCTGTAAAATCTTGACAAAAGACATTATTAGTAGCTCAGAAATGATATCATCCACATGTACTTGAACCACTAAGAAGTCTTTTACCTGATTTGTCTTGTGAGAGGTGGTTGATCAGGCTTACCTATTGAACCCATTCTTGGTTAAAATAGATGCGCGCTTTTCATACCATATCTTGGGTCCTTATTTCAACACGTACAAGACTTTCACCACCTTGTACTTGAGTTGATCCTGGAAGTTGTTCTACACAAAGTAGCCCATCTTCTTGTAGCAACTTGATAGTGTTCTCATCATTTTCATCCTTGCAAGGTATTCTTCCTGTTGATTCAAGGTTGGTCATGACTAGTCCATCATCATTTAGATTTTGGGAGTATAATCTGTATTCAGGAGCAAACAGAATTGATTTGTCAATTTCGATTCAAATTTATTAACAATGACATGACAAATTCATTTAACAATTAACATTTCTTAGACAGCTCTAGATGCCATGCATGACTCATGTGTGAACCTAGACACTAAATCCATATGATGAACGTGGTTGCTCCTCCTTAATATATGTGCATGAATGCAAGATGTTTTGAAAACTTCTAATGCTATATGGAGTCATGGATGTGTGATGAAGACACGGGAGTTGCAATGAGTTCACAATATTCAAAATTTTAAGATTGAGTTGAAGGTTCACGCAGATATGAATGTGTATGCAAACTCAATGTATGTAGTGAAATCATAACTTGAAGAGTCTTCAAGCTTCCCTACAACAAGATGCTATATGACACTTGAGATGCATAAAAAATATGCAAACAGCCATGAATGGAATACATGTGAGGACATATACAAGATTACATGATTATAAGACTCAAAATGATTCAAAACCTTACACAATCACTAGAGAGAATAGGAGGGATATCACCTAATTTTTCAAGTTCAATTTTTGATTTTTATTTCAAGCTGACTCATGCCACTTGGCCCGTGTGCCTTACGTTTTTGACAAAAGTAGATTTCATACTTTACACTCCATGGCACACCTGTAAAACATATTTCTCATTTTGCAATCTTAGGTACCCAAATCCTTTTGGGTCCTTGTGAGTTAGGAGCAACATTGGCATGCAACTTCTAATTCTTAACAACATTCAAGTCATTATTTCTCATGAGAAAATAATCATGCTTAACATTCCCAGATTTGTCAAAATTATGGTAGAGGGCACGTGGCATCATATTCCTTCTTTTCATTGGTTCTGCCAGTTCATGTGAGTGATCATGATGTATTGAATGAGAGTTCTTTCTCTTCGACAATAACCAGCAATGTGAAGTTGTGTGTCCCCTTTTACCACAATGATTGCAATGCATGGAGGGTTTTGTGGTGAAAGATTTCTTTGCATTTTTCAGACCTGCTTGATTTCTACATGCTCTCAAGCCATCATTTTTCATAATGAAACAATTATACATGGCATGTCCATGTCTTCCACAGTAAAAGCTTGAGAGTTTCTTCATTAGTGGATATGTGTGTGAGGCAGAGGTATGCTTAACAAGCATAGTGATGCTAGTAACATTTTTAGATTTTTGATGCATGTTGATTTTCTAATTTTTGCTTCCTTGTTGAATCCTTTGGACATTCACACTATTTTTTTGATTTGATTGGGTTCTTGATACAGTGGGTTGCTGGGAGTGGGATGTGGAGGTGCTGGGTGCACAATTGTCATGAACAAATGAAGCATATGTTTTACTTCCAATTTTTTTTTTTGTTCACAGGATTAAACCCCAGCCCCTCTCTTTGAAAGTTAACTTTCATTCCCAACAATTTGTCCAAGTTTTCTTGACCATTGACCAATCTAGACAATGAAGCATTCAAGTCAGAAATTTCTTTTTCAAGGAATGAAATGTGCAATTCATAGGAAGCCATCTTATTTTCACAAGAATTGACTTGTTCATGTAAAGTGGCATTGATGGTTTTATGACTTTCAATTTCTTGCAACAATTCATCCACTCTTTCAAATTCATGAATATTCACAGATTTTCTTTTTTCAAAAGAAAATAATCTTTCAGAAAGGGCCGTGTTCAATTCCTTCAGTTTCTCATTTTCTTTTTCAAGTCTCTTATCATGAAGGAGTTCAACTTGACCATTGTCCATTAGACTTATTCTCTCTTTCAAATCTTTATTTTCATTTCTCAGGGAGGAAATTTGATCTTTATGAATTTCAAGATCAAACACATGAGACTCAATCAATTCCCTTAGATGTAAGCATTTTTCACAAAGGGAATTACAGTTATTTTGTTCAGCATCCTTTTTCAATTTTTTGTTTTCTGATTTTAACTTCTTATAATTTTTAACAAGCTCATCATATGCATTCAATAGTTCTTCATAGCTAAATTCATCTTCACAATGGGAGTCAGAATTTACCTTGGAGCTTGATTCAATTTGTTGAACACTTTCTTGATCACTCGTGCCCGCCACAAGGCATTGGACTTCATGCTCTTCCCAGACTTTGGTTAATCCATCCAATATTTCTTTTACGGAGCTGCAACGAGAAACAAACGGAAAATAATTAGAATCAACTGCAGCAATGAGCAATTTTAGAGTCAAACAGTTTTGATCATGTTTAAGCTTTTGATTTGCAGTCCAGACATTTTTATCTTTAGGCAATTCATAAGGACCATGTGAGATAAGCTTCCATAGCTTAGGGTCATATGAATTGACTAGACTACACATCTTTCCTAACCACAAATCGAAATTGCAACCATCAAACACGGGTGGAGAGTTCAAGATGTACACCATGGTAGTCATTGATCCGGATCACTCTAGATCATTAGATCTATGAAATTAGAGTCTTAGCTCTGATACCAATTGAAGTCCCGCGATCAAAGACACCCAAGAGGGGGGTGAATTGTGTGATTACAAGTTTTAAGAAAACTTTTAGTCTATTTGAAATATGTGATAGAATGCTAGTAAAGAGATTCAAATCTATTTGTATACAAATTGGATTTACCAAACTTAAATGATGATGATATGGATTAAGCAAGATATACGTAGATAAATCCAGAACAACAATTTACACTAACACTCATATAGAATGGAGGTAGAGGAAATGGATCAAACCACACAATTCAAACCACACTGCACAGTGATTTTTAACGTGGTTTGGATGCAACGACGGCAATCCTACGTCCACCCCTCACCAAACCTGGTGAGGCTTCACTCGGGGATAAATCCCCAAATGGAGACGACGCTCCAAACACACACGCAGGACGACGCCTGCCCACACACACGGGGACGCGCCCCAACACATACACACTCACACACGGAGACGAGGTCTCCAATATAATCCAACAACCGGATCAACAACACACACACTTGCTGCGACAGATGCAGCACTCTCCACACACAAACACTAAGACCTGGATAAAAACCACACATACACGTAGATCTAAGAAGATCTACACACACACGAATGGAACACACGACCACACACGACCATAGATCCAAAACGATCCACACACACACGAATGTTTACAGTTTATATGGAACACGAATCTCAAACTTTAAAGCACAAGACACCAATATGAATAAACCACAGTTTAGAAAGCTCCTGATTTGGCTCCCCCTGAAGATATGTTGCAGATCTTTGCGTTGATTCCTTCTTCACTTGAATGGCTTCAGATTAAGCTTGATTGGCCTTGGAGTTGATGTAGAGTTTGTTGCACAGGGTACTCTTCCCTCTTCACTTGGACAACCTTCCTTTGATCTCTTCTTGAAACCCTTGCTTGCTTCTTGATAGCCTCCCCCTTGATCTTTATTTGTTGGTTGCTTGCTTCTTCACTTCATAGATGCTTGTTGGCTTCAGATGTACCATGAATGGGTTGGAGATAGATGAAGATCTTGCTGCACGAAATACTGTTCATGGAGCTACAGTACCTCCTTCTACCTCCTTGAACAGCCTCTCCTTGGATCTCTTTTGATTTCCCTTTAGATAGCTAGGGTTTATGACTCCATAAGAGAGTTTTATAACCCTTGAATGGTCATGGACAAGCCCCAGACCAGATCCACGAAATCCTCCTTGATTGGGGGTAGTAAATGGGTGAAGATACCTCTCCACGGGATGGAAAAACCATGTTAACAAATGTGGCTTCGGGGCTGGCCGTCGACCGAAGGTAGGTTGGTGGTCGACCGGAAATATGCAGAATGGAGATTTTTGCATTCTGGAATTTTCGGTCGACCGGCCACCACCCGGCGATCGACCGGAATGTGAAAAACTACAATTGTCTGAATTCTGGTAATTTCGGTCGACCGCCAGCTACAGGTCGGTTGACCACCAGCTACAGTAAATTCCAGACTACTATATTTTAGCCCCAAACTCCATTGCAACCCTTCCAAACTCTGTGGCATCAAACTCCTTTGATCTTGGAGGGATTATACAAAGGTTTTAACCTGCAAAACCATAATAAAAATGATTAGAACTTTAGCTTAATAATCACTATGATAAATGTGTAAAATGCATACATGAAAGCCCGTGTTCAAGGTGCATACAAACACTTTGAGCCATAAAAGCTTTAAGCTAAAGGTCAAGGATTATTTCTATGCAAGTGAGCAAAGTATGAGAACAATTTAGCCTTGCACATATACAAGTGAACACTTTGAAAACGTGATTGACTAAAGATCAAGATCTATGCATTTGTCCAATATGAATGCATCATGTAACCAAGCTCCATGAAGAGTATGTATAGGAGGCATTCAAAGCACATGTTCAACTCAATCATATTCAACCAATCGACAGGAACAATCAACCATTTAGTTTAGTTATCATCATTCACTTAATCACACAAAACCATGCATCATGTAACCAAGCTCCATGAAGAGTATGCATAGGAATAGTTCAAAGCACATGTTCAACTCAATCATATTCAACCAATCGACAGGAACAATCAACCATTTAGTTTAGTTATCATCATTCACTTAATCACACAAAACCATAGCATTACACACTAAGTTTAGTTATCATCAAAACCATAGCTCAACAAGCTTGCCGTCGGTGTTGGCCACTATCACAAAGGGGCCATCTATTTCCTTTTCTGAGTTGGAGCTAGGACCCCCAGAGGCACGTCAGAAGCCACTGTGTATTTAGATTTCATTGAACAAGGTGGCCGTCGATTCAGCTCTAGTGGACACGGGTGCGTCTATTAATGTTTGTCCCTTGAGCACGTTGCGTGCTTGCAACATCTCTGAACACATGCTAAGGCCGACACGGACATCTATTGCAGCATATGATAACTCCAGGAGAGCTTGCCACGGGGTCGTGACAGTTCAGGCTGAGCGAGGGCCTTTGAAAATGGACATGGAATTTTATGTATTGGACATAGACCCGATGTTCAAGGCTATTTTGGGTCGTCCATGGATTGATAGCTTGAATGCAGTACCCTCGACCGCCCACTAGTGCCTCAAATTCCCATTTCAGGGGTGGGTGGTCAAGGTAAAGAGTGTTTCCACGGTCTAGACAGTTGATGCTATTGCTGACAAAATTTTGCCTACACTATGGCCGAGCAACAAGCCAGTTTTATCCGTGATGGACTTAAACTTTCCATGGGCATATGCGTCACGCAAGCCCGCCACTATACCTGTCAATGTCAAAATCAAGTCCAAGATTAGAGATTCTAAGGGATGACACATGATCTTGAAATTAGGCTATCAGCCGGGCATGGGCCTCGGTGCACAGTTGCAGGGGCGGACCACGCCCGTCCCTAGGGGCAGGAAAATGAGCCGAAGAGGCCTTGGCTACCGGGAGTCAGCATTGTCAATTCTGGGAGACTCTGGGCCACTGATGTGGGACTACCATCAGCATTTGGTGAGGGGACCGTTGCAGCCAGATACTCTAAAGAAGCCGCCCTATGTTGATGAGAAAAGTGATGCCGCTTGTGCTGTCGCCGACCCACCACCGCCACTGAAGGGGCTAGTGGGTGATATGGATGATTTTTGTGATTGTCTTGAAAAGATGTTTTATGAGGAAGAAGTTTGCTCAAAGAAAGCGGAGATGCAGCTTGTGAAGTTCTCTTCGGTGGAGCCAGTTTACCGGAGGATGCGGGAAGAGGGGAGCTCCATCATTACTTTTTCTTGGCCTCCTTCCCGCCTTGCCTCCTTGTTTCAACGTTTGGGATTTATTCCCCATTCACCTCCAATCATGGTCAACCCGTTCTTTACGGAAAGACCACTTGAAATCTTGTTTGTTCCGTGTGCATGTGGGCACTGCCCACCGATTGATTTGTCCACCATGTGGACCCCTACATCCAATCTTTCTGATATGTGATTTTCTTCATCGGATCCATTCTTCAATGTTCTCTTCCCCTCTCTTTTTCCCCGTCAACTTCCTCCTCCTCCTTCCTCGTCTTCTTGTTTCATGATTTCCTCCAATCTAAAAAAAAAAAACTTCAATTTTAAAACGGAGGTCTCAATGGAGGATTATGCTATGTTCTGTTCATCTTTCCGCCAGGGGCACGAGGCCCCTGCTTCTTTCCATGTAGATTTCTTATCTCCTAGGTTAGATGTACAATGTGCAAAGTCCCCTAGGTTGATAGAGTCAGCTAGGATAGAATCTAGCTCTAGTATTGTCAGCCCATCCACGTATGTGGCGCACCCTGTGATATGTCATTCTAAATCCGTTCCAGATCAGTTTCTTCAGAATCTAGCCCAAAGATGTCATGCCCTCCTCAAGTGCCCTGAGTTTGTAGAGACCTCAATCGTCCTAGAGGATGATGAGGAAGTAGGTGGGGTATGGAGCAATGACAGATTGGGAGTTTATGAAATCATAGATGAGAAGGACTCAGCCGATGATGATGATGGCGACGTGGATGACGCTGCCGATCTGTACGCACAGGGTTTAAAAGGGTTTGACGAACCATCGTCGACCATGGATGAACCCACGAAAGAAATTAATCTTGGGACTGAAGAGGACCCTAGACCCATAATCGTTTCCGCTAATCTCCCTCCTCAGGTTGAAGACGAGCTAATGAAGATTTTGAGGGAGTATAGCGATTTTTTACTTGGTCCTATAAGGACATGCCGGGTCTTGACCCCGCTCTGGTTGAACACAGACTTATCCTTAAACCAGGGGCAACACTCGTTAAATAAAAATCAAGAAGATTCCACCCTCAAATGGCCTTAAGGATAAAGGAAGAAGTTGATAAATTACATAAGGCCAAGTTCATTAGAGTTGTCTTATATCCACAATGGGTGGCGAACATTGTCCCTGTGATGAAAAAAGATGAAAAAATTCATATTTGCATTGATTTCAGGGACTTAAATAAGACATGTCCGAAAGATGATTTCCCGCTTCCTCACATCGATGTGTTGGTAGACAACACGGCTGGGTATGAAGCCCTCACGTTTATGGATAGATATTCTGGATACAACCAAATCTGTCTTGCTCCCGAGGACCAAGAGAAAACCTCATTCACCACACCCTGGGACACATACTGCTATGTTGTCATGCCATTCGGATTGAAGAATGTAGGTGCCACGTATCAGCGGGCAATGATGGCCATCTTCCACGACATGATGCATGTGTATATGGAAGCCTATGTGGATGATATTCTGGTGAAATCGAGGTCAAAGGAAGAACACCCCGTCATTTTAGCTAAGGTGTTGCAAAGTGCTAGGGAGTACAAGCTGAAAATGAATCCAAAGAAATGTGTGTTTGGAGTTGCATCAGGGAAGTTGCTAGGGTTCATAGTTAGCAAGCAGGGTATTCAAATTGATCCGAATAAAGCAAAGGCCGTTATGGAAATGCCACTGCCTACGAACATCACTGAACTTAGGGTATTGATTGGGCATTTGCAGTTTATTCGAAGGTTCATATCTCAACATTTGCAAAGATGCCGCCCATTTTATGAATTGTTGAAGGTGAGGGCTAAATTCGAGTGGAACGAACAATGTCAGAAGGCCTATGAGGATCTTAAGGTTTATCTATCTAATCCCCCTGTTTTACAGTCGCCCGCCCCTGGGAAACCTCTGATATTATACATTTCTATTATTGATGACTCCCTAGGAGCTGTCCTGGCTCAAGTGGATAACGAAGGAAAGGAAAGGGCAGCATACTATCTCTCTAGATTGTTTAATCATGCCGAATCTAAGTATACTACCATGGATAAAATCTACGCAGCATTAGTATGGGTAGCTCAGAAACTCAAATATTATTTCTTGGCCCATGAGGTTAAGTTGATCTCCAGAATGGACGCAATCCATTACCTCTTAGAAAAACCTGTCCTTTCTAGCAGATTAGCTCGCTGGTAGAGCTTTCTTTCTCAATTTGATATCACCTTCGTCGTTCAGAAAGCGATCAAGGGATACGCGATTACTGAACATCTTGCTCATTCTCCTATCCCTTGTACCGATTCAATCCAAGACGAGTTTCCTGACGAGCATCTGGCTGTACTTACTCATCTCTTCTTCTGATCCCTGAAGTTCAACGGTGCTCTCAATTCTCAAGGCCGTGGAATCGGCGCCGTTCTCCTCACTCCGGAAGGAGTGACCATCCCCATCGCTTACCAGCTCTCTTTTCCTACCACAAACAACATAGCCAAATATGAGGCTCTCCTTGCCGGACTGAAGCATGTCTACATCCTGGGCGCGCGATACCTAAACATCATAGGAGACTCTCAGTTGGTGCTGTGTCAAGTTCTTTCAACTTACCGCACCCGTGACCCTAAACTCAAGCCCTATCAAGATTTGGTCACGCTCTTGGCTAGACAGTTCCGTAAGCTCATCTACATTCATACCCCTCATTCTCAGAACATTCTTGCTGATGCGTTAGCATCTATTGCTTCCTCCCTTGCCTTCCCTCTTAGTCGCGCCACTGAGACCATCGTGGTTCAGCGGTTAGACGCTCCTTCCCTCCAGGATCCGTGGATCGACAGCCTTAAGAAATCTGTAGAGAAGAAGGCTGAGTTGGAAAATTTGAAGGAAGTGTCCTTAACTGAGCTTGAGGAGATCATAGAGGAAGAGGAATTGTCGTGCTTCCATGAAATAGAGCAGTACTGTAGGGATGGTTCGTTCCCGGAAGCGGCAAATGCCGAGCAGCGCAAGGCCATCAGAAGAGTCACCTCCAGGTACATGATTATCGCAGGAGAATTGTATAGGCGGGCTCTTAGTGGAGTTCTTATGAGGTGGTTAGATGACGATGAGACCTGGAAAGTTGTTGAAGCAGCCCACTCAAGCGAATGTGGAGGACATGTCAATGGTCAGGCTTTGGCGAAGAAGATTCTTAGGCAGGGCTATTACTAGCCAACCCTAGAAGAAGACTGCTCCACCTATGTCTATAGGTGCGTCCAATGCCAACTCCATGCCGACAAAATCCATGCTCCTGCTTCCTCTCTCCATCCTCTTTCCGCTCCTTGGTCATTCTCAATGTGGGCTTTTGATATTGTAGGCCCACTAGGTTATCCGAACTCCCAGGTTAAATAAAAATCTTTCATCCTAACTGCTACGGAGTACTTCACCAAGTGGGCGAAAGCTGAAGCCTATACAGAAACCAAAGCTACCACAGTATGCCGCTTCATCCTCAAGACTATCATTTCGCGGTTTGGAGTGCCAAGCGATATCGTCACCAACAACGGGTCTCAATTTGTGCCTCAAGAACTCCAGGACCTCTATAAGAAATTTCATATTTCATTACATCATTCATCATCGTATTACCCTCAAGGCAACGGCCAAGCCGAGGCCACGAATAAAACCCTTCTTAAAATCATTAAGAAAACATAAGAGTCACATAAATTTGCTGATTGGGTGACAAATTGATAGAGGCTCTATGGGCTTATCGTACCTCTGTCCGTACTCCTACAGGGCAACTCCTTTTGCTCTCACCTATGGGATGGAGGCGGTACTCCCGTATGAGATCTTGATCCCTTCCCTGAGAGTGCAGCTCGACAAAGAACTTAATCTCGATGAACGTCGAGAGGCGTTGCTAGTCTAGCTGGAACTCTTGGATGAGAAGAGGCTTAACACGGCCAATCATGTCTCTGTTTATCAAAAATGTGTCTCGCGGTATTTTCAAAAGAAGGTTATCGAAAGAAAATTTCAAGTGGGTAACATGGTTTTGAAATGCAAATTTATCAGATCAGCGGGTCCTAGGTCCAAGCTGCAACCCACTTGGGAGGGTCCGTTTGTAATCAAGGAAATCTACCCTGGGAACGCATACCATCTTGTTAATGCAGAAGGTGAGGAATTGGCTAATCCGTGGAATGGGTTGTATCTAAAACGTTTTTATCCATAGAGTCAAGCCAGTGACGGCCCGGTGGCAGGGTGTTTTTCACTTGGTCTTGAAGGGGGGTCCCCAGTTTAACACTCACACACTACACGACCCCCGTGGTTCAGTTTTCCTTTTTTACGTAACACCGTTTCTCCCTTGTCCATGCTTGGGGGAAAGTGAAAATCCTTGTCTTTCTCCTCTTTCGGTTGAAAATAGGGGCAAGTGGTGAATAAGGGGGCGAGAACTGATCTAGACATCTCGATAAAAAGAGGTCTCAAATAGGGGCAGTCCGTTATGACCTGATTCCGCATTCACAAAAGCAAAAGAATGAAAAAAATAATAATAATAAAGGGGCAAAATCAAAAGCGAAAGCTAAAAGCTCATCCAAAAGCTCGAAGCTCAAAATGCTCCCAAAAGAATGAAACTAGGCATGGCAAGAGTGGCAGTACAGTTTCCCCGCGGGACGTAATGAGCCCGGGCGTATGCGTGCCTAGAGCGGATGTAGGTTCAATGACGGACACAAAGTCCCGGTGCAACCGACCAAATTCTTTGAAAAGGGACTGTCGTGAGAAAAGCTCAAGCCCTAAAAACCCCTATACCTATTGCCGGCTTCCCTGTCAAATTCTCTTTTATTTTCTAAGGACTGGATCATACCCCGGGTATGACCTCGGTAGAGGCACAGTTAAGTAACATTGGACCCCGGCCATGGGCGGTCACCCATAATGCACGTTGAACCTGAGGAAACCCCTAAAAAGATATGAAGGTACCCCGTCGCCGGGTTTGAGCTGACTCCAAAATCCAAAAAAAATCAAATATTCTAAAATCTAAAAAAAAATCAAATATTTCAAAATCAAAAAAAAATAAATATTACAAAATCCAAAAAATCAAATATTTTGAAATAAAAAAAAAGAAAAATCAAATATTTCAAAATCCAAAAAAAAATCAAAGATTTCAAAATCTAAAAAAAAATCAAATATCTCAAAACCCCAAAAAATCAAATATCTTAAAACCCAAAAAAAATCAAATATTTCAAAACCCCAAAAAATCAAATATTTCAAAACCTAAAAAAATCAAATATTTCGAAACCCAAGAAAATCAAATATTCTTAAAACCATAAAAATATTTTCGTCATCATTGTGATTTTCATTCATGGCATGCATTGCATCCATTTTTTTCCTTGTGTTATTCGCCTATTTAATAAGGCTTACCCCCTTGACCAAAATTCAAGAACTGGTCATTTCCTAACTTGCTACAGACAAGGCGTTAAGCCTAAAATAGATTTAATCTATTTCCTTGTTTGTATGTGTGCAGGGGTAGGTTGAAGACAAGATTCAGCATTTCCATCTCTGCACAGCCCTCTGGCGACCGTTTTGATCCCTCAAACGGTCGACATCAGATCATTCCATCCTTCACACGGCCTCGTCTAGACCGCTTCCAATTTCTAGCACCTTCAAGAATGAACGGTCTTTACTAGACCGTTTAAGAATCAGAACGGTGCAGTCTAGACCATTCTACTCTGTCCACGGTCCATCGATAGACCGTTCCACTCTTCAAAGGTCCTTGTTCTTAACCCTACGATTGATCTGATATGCGGCCCAGGTCTGGCCGTTCAATCCTATGGCGCGGTTAGACTCTAAACGTTTATCTAACTGAGCGGTCTTGTTATAGGCCGTCTTCATCCCAAGATCCTATCTCGATCACATACAAGAAATGTCAAACTCAAATCAATCTAATCATCAATTTTATTCATTTAAATGCAAGCATTTCCAAACATGAATCATGAAAATAAGAAAATCACTCAATCCTCAGATGGGCATCCCTACGAGGCCTAATCTCTCTCAGCTCTCTCACATATGCCTGGTATGCCTCTTGGAGCTCTATCACCTCCACCGGTAGGGTGAGCACCCTACTAACCTCCCACATGATCAGGGCGCTCCTGACCGCCTGCTCATCCTCCTCTGACCCGAACCTCCTCGCCCGTAGTGCGGGAAGATGGGGTAGCGCTGGAAGTGTAGTCCGGGGTAGTCCAATCTGAAGAAAGCACCCGTGCGGGCTGTACATCGCCAAAGCGGTGTCACCCACGAGCCTCAAGTCCAAGCCAGGCCTCCGACGAAGCCTGAGAGTAGTGCCGTGGAGGAAAGGAGGGTGCATCACGAACCGATCCAGGGGCAAGGTGTTGATGTAGAGGCGCCACTCGTCCCTGCTCTTCTTGTCTACCGTCCTACACTCCACCTGTTGAGGGAACCTGAAAGGACCACCAATAAAGAACAATGGATGGCTCCCGAAGATCCGGCTGACCGAGGTGATATCCTCCCTAGGCACGAACTTCATCCTAACTCCCATCCAGCACTCTAGGAGAATCAGAGAGCTAAACAGTGGACCCCCTAGGGTAGCTGAGCTAAGACCCTCATATAAGTAGGCAAGGACGGCCTGGGAGATGGATAAACCCTGCCATAGACCACTGATGGTGCTAAGAATGGGGACATCTAAGACATGGTCGGCAGAGGGGAAGAGTATGGCCCCGTACAAGCAAATGGAAGTGGTCTTAGCTATGGCCTCATACCACCCACACTTATTCTTACAATGTGCTATCACCCACTGGCTAAGAGGTAGTAGATGGATCTGGTGTGGACCCACTATGGTGCGAATGTCCTTGGTGCTAGGTATGAACTCTCCTAAAATAAGGGCAGGATCCACAGGGGCAACGGTGTGACAGACTAAATCCTCCTCACCCACCTTGGACCTAGGGAAATACAAGTAGGTCTCTACCTCCTCTAGTAGGATGGTGGCCTCAAAAGATGGAAAGATGAAAGTGTGGGTCTGAGGGTGCCATATCTCTACCAAAGCTGAAATGCTATGCCAATCCAAAGAAAGCTTAGGGTAGTTCTTGGCTAGCACTAGAAGAGAGTGAAGGTGCCAGGACCTAAGGATGGATGTCACGGATATGGGTAGTTCACGGATCATAGGGGCCATCCACTTCAAGGTGGAGTATCGTCTCGGGCCAGGGAGAAGCTAAAATAAAGAAGAGAAGAAGAGAAAAGAGAGGAAGAACATATAAGCTTTCGAAGGAATTGATATAGAATTGATGAAATTGAATGGAACAACATTGACTTTCCTCTCTCATAAGGCTGGAGCTCAAATGCCCCGAGATCGTGGTCAGCCTTTGTAGCACACCATGCTCCTTTCTAGCCGACTTTGGACCTTGGTAGGCCACCTCACCCATTGAGCTCCCTTCCAAGGCCCTCTTCATGGTGTTTTGAGGAAGATTGAGAAGGATTTCAAGGTTTGAAAGAGGGTTGGTGTGTGAAGAATGAATTTAGAGTCCCCTCTTACTTATAGGGCTTGATTAGAGGTCTAGACCCACTAGAATTGAGGTAGGATAATTCTAGATCAGGCTAGGACAGAATTTGGGTTGATTTGAAACTCCCACTCTCGGGTTAGGACTCTCCAAGAGAGTCCCGTTCGGACTCTCAGGGCGCCTGCGAACGCGGTCTATCGATAGACTGCGTTGTTCAAGGGACGGTCTCATACAGACTGTTTGATAATCTTCTACACACTTCGAATCCTAGAATTTGCACGGTCGTGGAGCAGCCGTTCTACTAAACACACGATCAAAGAGGAACCGTTTCTATCCTTTGAACGGACCATCGTGGACCGTTTCATTGCTTCTTTGGGTTCTAGCCGAGTGCCTTTTAGCGGTCTAAAGTGAGGCCGTGTAGGTCCTGGAGCGGTCCTCTGGATGACCGTTTAGAAAGCTGAAGCCTCTTTTTTTGTCCTCCTTGCACCAATGCCACTCAAACTATTAGTCGTCTCTCTCTACCACTCACTCGTGTTCATCTCTCTCTCCCACTCACTCATGTTCGCCTCTCTCTCCCACTCACTCGTGTCGGGTTAGTCTCTCCCACTCACTCGTGTTCGTCTCTCTCTCCCACTCACTCGTGTTCGTCTCTCTTTCCTACTCACTCGTGTCGGGTTAGGAGTCATTGTTAGTTAGTTGGATTCAAGCATTTGCATTCATTCACACCTTCATTCACAAGTAAACCAAATTGGTGCGGACACCAGGGCGATCACGTGACACGTCGGCGAACCGACGGTGCCATACGCGGAGCACCAAGTGGACTACATCGGCTTCCAGTTCAAATGGGGATAATTTGGCTTCAATTTGGATACATTTGGCATGAAAATTAGGCTTGTAATGGTCATTATAGTTGTGTTTTCATATTGGGCTGCTTGTAAGGCCCTTAAATGGCCATTTTGGTTAAAGCCCCTTAGAATGTCTTAAGAAGGAATGGCCTTGGACCATTATGATGGATCCATTAGCCATGAAAGGCCCAATTGGGCTTCCTTCATTCTTGGGCTATCTAGATTAGAATGGCCTTAAGCCATATTGGTTCCATATTGGCTTAATAGGCTTAAGGAAGACCAAGGCCAAACTTGGCCCATTCAAGGCCCAAGAAGGGGGGCGCCCCCTTCCTTGTTGTATTAGGCTAGCAACTTTGAATTTTCTTCTTCCATTTACCACATGGGAGGCTAGAAAGGCTGCTGGTCATATTCAAATGGCTGCCACCTCCCTCCTTTTTACAAGAAATTCAAAGTTTGGTGAACACCCATGTCCCCTTGCCCCTCCTTTCCCTTTCACCAAGTCCCCTTGTCATGAACCATGCGCACCCAATCCTCCCTCTCCATGTAACCCACTAATTTCCCCTCCCCCTACCCCTTGCATTGTCTATAAAAGGGCATGTATAGTGTTTGTGCACAATAGAATGATATTTTGTTGAAAGAAAATTGTTAAGAGAGTGATTCTCCCTCTTTCTCTTGCCCTTTCCCTTGGTGTGAATTTCTCAGAAATATGGTCGTGGACTCGACCTTCTCTTCCCATCCCCCTCTTATCATATTGTTCCCTCCGATTTATCCTTGATACTACTACAAGATTTCAAGATTTCAGCGCTGGTTTGATGCCGTTTGGAGTTCGGGAGCACCGGCGGTGATTTTTCTCGTGGCGGCGCGCAGATCTGTCCCAGAGTGCAGTCCAGATCTGAGGTTGACTATGTTTCGAGTTATGCAGCCCAACCACGATGTGATCAGGAGCTGGTGTCTGAAGATCAATTAAAGTATTGCAAGTCATCTTCACGTTGCCTCTGGTTTCGTTGCATTTCAAGGTCTGTGCTGTCTGTGGCGTCAATTCTCGTGAGGTCGCGCAAGAAGATCTGAACAGACTCAGTCCAGCTCCAGAGGCGACTTCCCACATCTGTCCCGCCTCATCCAGCCAATATCTGAGAGAGAGGTCTTCAGAGGATTTGTTCCTATGGACGTCACCAACAACCTCCCACAGACGGAGTTCCATTTCGACATCGGCAACCCTTTTTTCACCATTTATTTGTCTGTCTGTGCAGTTCCGTGAACACCAAATCAGATGCTGAAGGAAATCATTGCTGCACCCAGATCTGAAAGGATCTGAATGCGCCCTCTGGAGTGAAGAAACTACGTCCAGTCACCGTCATTCTCCAACAAACGGCACCCCAATCAGACGTCGTGGCTAGGAGTTATAGTCGTCGGAAGATCGCTGCACAGGGTGCCCGGTGTGGACAGAACCAAGTCGACTCGCCCTCGGCGTGCTCGTTCGGCTCCAGCTCGCCTTCCTCGGCTCCGTTGCTTGCTGCCCGTCAACCCGGGACCCAGCAACCCCCAAACATCATTTTGTAACCCTTTACCTCCCTGTGTGGAGTGGGTTTCCAGATCTGAAATTGTAAAATTAAATCATTTGTATATCGGGGTTGTTCGGAAAACGGCCGGGAATTCTTCCCCACGCCTAGACGTGGAGGTACGCGCTCATTCCATTCTCACATTGCTAATTTAGTATACATTCTATATTGCTACGTTTGTGAGATTAGGGCCGTTAGCTTGTATCTAAATCACCGTGCTAGTGAGTTGAGAGTGCCCGTTCCGTAGCTCCAATCGAGCATCGAACGCGAATCGGTACCCTAGGCGACGGTGGTTTCTTAATCGCCGCGATCCCCACGTTTCCCTCGCAAGGGACGATCGCTGGGCTAAAGAGAGAGTGCTGTTGAGAGGCGTCTCCACCCGGAGAATACCACAGTGGCTAGCCGCCTGGCTTGCCTTAACGTGCTAGTGCTGGCCGCACTTGTGTCCGTCGTACGTCCTAGCCCGGTCGAGTCATCCGTTCCGCATCAATTTGGTATCAGAGCGTCGTTCTAAGTCTAGGGTGTCCAAAATCAAAAACAAAAGTGTCATTTAAGTCTAGGATCATCATATTTCTAAAAAAAAAGTGTTTTAAAATTGCATCCCAATAAATGGTATATCAAAAGGTGTGACACGAACATTAGGCTATGCCTACCGGGAAGGCCGCACACTTGCGCGAGTGACCTTCGGGTCGATTAACTCCGCCTCGTACCGGAAATTGGTTAGGTCTAAGTGCACCATTGTTGCATTAGTATGTGTTTGCATTAGTCGGTGTTAGCATCCGTTTGTGTCTCATGTTCAAATGGCCTTGCATATCCATTCCTAGGGATCCGTTCCCATATTTTGGCAACTATGGCCAACCCATGTCGACCCGTCCAAGGTGATAGGTCCGTGTCCGAGTACATTCGGGCATATCATAAGTATTGGTTGGAACATGGCTTGGGAGAGGAGAGCAACACGGCTGCATTTCAGTTCCGGAGAGGTTTGCACCTTCACTTCCAGTTGGAATGTCTTATCCGCAACGCATTCTCTCTAGCGGACTCCTATACGGTCGCTCTAGTGGTCAAACCATTTGAGTCTCACTTTTCTCGGTATAGTGGCTTTCGACAAGCATCCACCTCCCAGCCGCCTACACCATGGCCTTCCCCACCTCAATCGGAGAACCCCTTCCCTAGAGCTCCATTATCATCTACTTCCGATCTTCATTCGGAACCTTCTTCTTTGGAGCTACCAAAGCTCGAGCCACCCCTGTTTCTTACGGGAACGCTATACATAGTCGAGCCGCTTCTTCGTTGGCTCAAGGATGGCTTGGTCCCACCTCCCTTCCCATTTATGGATCCTACCCTACCTTTGGTGTCCGTCAACTCCTCCCACACAACTTTTCGGTCTAGTCACCATGTCGATACTTTGGATGACCTTATTATGGGATTAGATTCACAATGGAAGTTGACGCACCTTTTGGCCCGAGGCTTTGACCAACCCGCTAGTCTTAGCTTCACCCATCCGGCCTTAGGATCCATTACCTCCGTGTACACCGTGGGTCAAGTCACCACGGAGGTCCTTCTATTCCTCCCTATGCCGGCCGAGCCCGATTTCATTTCTTTTATCCCAAGGGAGGAACCGTACCTTCTCTATGAGATCACCATCCCAGTTACCATAACGGATGAAGGTGACTACCTACACCCTCAAGAATTTCACAATTGGGACCGAGTCATGGTGGAACCCACTTCATGGGGTCATAAATTCTTTGACCTTTTTGATCCCTTCACTAGTGAACCTCCCGAGCTATCATATTCACTCCACTTCTTCCAAGGAGTTCACCATCCCGTCCCTACCCCTCGATCTAGTTAGCAAGCCGTACCTATGTCTAGGGGTAATGACGAGGGTAGTTTTGGATATCCTAGTCCTTCCCCACCCAAATCCCACAGGTCACCAATGCATGATTGGTACATCTTAGGGTGTCTAGGAATCGTCCATTCCGTCAAGCATCGAGTACATCTAGTATATGCATGGCACATATTCGGGTGCCCTGGTCCACCATTGCATATGCATGGTCTACATCACCATAGGTTTGTCTAAGTTCAAGTGTGTGTGTTTATTTCTATGGTTTGTTTTCTTTCAGATGGTTTGCATTAAGTCGTGTCAATAAAAGGCCAGTCAAGCACATATAAGGAGGTAGCCGATGCATGCTACATATTCGTGGATTCAAAGGGAGAGTACGTCTAGGTCAGGGTCATACCTGATTGGTTTCCTCCCGGAGACCGAAAGTCACTCTAAGTCCATGATCCCCACCCTTTCTGGGTTATGAAAAAAGTGGGTCCGAAAGCGTACGATATTGAACTACCGGGTGACTATGGTGACAGTTCGACGTTCCATGTTTTAGATCTGGTAGCATATTGGAACCCGCGGTGATCCCTAGTGAGCTTTGGGCTTTCTCCTTCTATTGTGAGTGATACACCACCCGAGAGTCCACCTCTTTCAGCCTCAACGCATGCGTATAGATTGTATACTGGATGAGCAGGTGATCACCACAAGGAATGGCGCATATCCACACGTCCTAGTGCGTTGGCGAGGATGCCCCACGATGACCAACACCTTGATCACATGCGGAGAATGCAAGCTTCGGGACCCTTACTCGACGGGGTCGAGTACCTCCCACCCAGGGAGAATTGGTGCGGACACCAGGGTGATCACGTGACACGTCGGCGAACCGACGGTGCCATACGCGGAGCACCAAGTGGACTACATCGGCTTCCAGTTCAAATGGGGATAATTTGGCTTCAATTTGGATACATTTGGCATGAAAATTAGACTTGTAATGGTCATTATAGTTGTGTTTTCATATTGGGCTGCTTGTAAGGCCCTTAAATGGCCATTTTGGTTAAAGCCCCTTAGAATGTCTTAAGAAGGAATGGCCTTGGACCATTATGATGGATCCATTAGCCATGAAAGGCCCAATTGGGCTTCCTTCATTCTTGGGCTATCTTGATTAGAATGGCCTTAAGCCATATTGGTTCCATATTGGCTTAATAGGCTTAAGGAAGACCAAGGCCAAACTTGGCCCATTCAAGGCCCAAGAAGGGGGGCGCCCCCTTCCTTGTTGTATTAGGCTAGCAACTTTGAATTTTCTTCTTCCATTTACCACATGGGAGGCTAGAAAGGATGCTGGTCATATTCAAATGGCTGCCACCTCCCTCCTTTTTACAAGAAATTCAAAGTTTGGTGAACACCCATGTCCCCTTGCCCCTCCTTTCCCTTTCACCAAGTCCCCTTGTCATGAACCATGCGCACCCAATCCTCCCTCTCCATGTAACCCACTAATTTCCCCTCCCCCTACCCCTTGCATTGTCTATAAAAGGGCATGTATAGTGTTTGTGCACAATAGAATGATATTTTGTTGAAAGAAAATTGTTAAGAGAGTGATTCTCCCTCTTTCTCTTGCCCTTTCCCTTGGTGTGAATTTCCCAGAAATATGGTCGTGGACTCGACCTTCTCTTCCCATCCCCCTCTTATCATATTGTTCCCTCCGATTTATCCTTGATACTACTACAAGATTGCAAGATTTCAGCGCTGGTATGATGCCATTTGGAGTTCGGGAGCACCGGCGGTGATTTTTCTCGTGGTGGCGCGCAGATCTGTCCCAGAGTGCAGTCCAGATCTGAGGTTGACTGTGTTTCGAGTTATGCAGCCCAACCACGATGTGATCAGGAGCTGATATGTCTGAAGATCAATTAAAGTATTGCAAGTCATCTTCACGTTGCCTTTGATTTCGTTGCATTTCAAGGTCTGTGCTGTCCGTGGCGTCAATTCTCGTGAGGTCGCGCAAGAAGATCTGAACAGACTCTGTCCAGATCCCGAGGCGACTTCCCACATCTGTCCCGCCTCATCCAGCCAATATCTGAGAGAGAGTTCTTCAGAGGATTTGTTCCTATGGACGTCACCAACAACCTCCCATAGACGGAGTTCCATTTTGACATCGGCAACCCTTTTTCCACCATTTATTTGTCTGTCTGTGCAGTTCTGTGAACACCAAATCAGACGCTGAAAGAAATCATTGCTGCATCCAGATCTGAAAGGATCTGAATGCGCCCTCTGGAGTGAAGAAACTACGTCCAGTCACCGTCATTATCCAACAAACGGCACCCCAATCAGACGTCGTGGCTAGGAGTTATAGTCATCGGAAGATCGCTGCACAGGGTGCCCGGTGTGGACAGAACCAAGTCGACTCGCCCTCGGCGCGCTCGTTCGGCTCCAGCTCGCCTTCCTCGGCTCCGTTGCTTGCTGCCCGTCAACCCGGGACCCAGCAACCCCCAAACATCATTTTGTAACCCTTTACCTCCCTTTGTGGAGTGGGTTTCCAGATCTGAAATTGTAAAATTAAATCATTTGTATATCGGGGTTGTTCGGAAAACGGCCGGGAATTCTTCCCCACGCCTAGACGTGGAGGTACGCGCTCATTCCATTCTCACATTGCTAATTTAGTATACATTCTATATTGCTGCGTTTGTGAGATTAGGGCCGTTAGCTTGTATCTAAATCACCGTGCTAGTGAGTTGAGAGTGCCCGTTCCGTAGCTCCGATCGAGCACCGAACGCGAATCGGTACCCTAGGCGACGGTGGTTTCTTAATCGCCGCGATCCCCACGTTTCCCTCGCAAGGGACGATCGCTGGGCTAAAGAGAGAGCGCTGTTGAGAGGCGTCTCCACCCGGAGAATACCACAGTGGCTAGCCGCCTGGCTTGCCTTAACGTGCTAGTGCTGGCCGTACTTGTGTCCGCCGTACGTCCTAGCCCGGTCGAGTCATCCGTCCCGCATCACAAATCAAAAACATAGCATATCACTATCAGATCCACATGTACATAGGTCAAGTCAAAGTACATCAGGCCTCTCCCTCTGGCCTGTCACTGTCCCCGGCTCCCTCATGCCTCTTCGATGGCGGGGGCATCACCGAGCTCGCCTCCTCACGGTGTCGTCGGCGCCTCTCCTCCTCCTCGTTCCTCCGGCAACCGGAGGAACCCGTGAAGTAGCTCCTGTAGGAGTTGTGCGTGCCGTGAGTGCTGTCGCTCGGAGTCCCACTACCCTCAGATCTCCGGCTCATCCCCTCCACAACGCCCTCCAGCTTCGCCGCCTGAAGCCGGGCTCGCTCTACCTCAACTCGGTAGCGCTCCGCCTCAGCTTGGTAGCGCTCCGTCTCTGCAGCTCCGACCCAAAGACACTCTAGCTCCGCACGAAGGAGCGCCATCTTGACTGTGTCCACCGATCGGCTCCGCGCCATCTCCTCCCGAAGGCGGGCAACCTCCTCCCGAGCCGCTGCACGGCTCTGCGCCAACTCCACCCTCAGTGGGGTCAGCTCGGTCGTCTGCAAACACACACCATGGTTAGTCAACTGCATTTCATGAGCATAATCAACTAGGGAAATCGTAGTGGTAACTTATTCTCTCGGAGAGCGCCACCTCGGCCCGTGCCACCATCCGTGCAAACTATGCCTCCCGCTCAGCACAGTCCGTCGGGGTCTGGGAAGAGGAAGAAGGTGCGTCAACCCCCTGACGCTGGGCTCCCTCGGCACGCTGCATTCAAAACTCCAAGTTAGTCATGTCATAGGCATAATCATAATCATTTGCATAAGTAAATTTAAGTTTAAGAGTCAGGGAAACTCACCAGAAGAGTCAGGGTCTGTCGAAGCTCATCTCGCTCCTGGATGGTCGAGTGGAGGAGTCCCTGTAACTCCACGATCCTCCCCTCGGGGTCGATCTGCATTTAGGAAGTCTGAATGTCAGTGCATAATCATATAGAAAGCATAAGCATAATAGAAAGCATTCAGAGTTAGAAGTCGTACCAGTCGGCGGGCACCACGAAACACCTAGTCCTTGTAGTGCCGGGCGTAGGCTGTGTAGTAGGTCTCCTCGCTCTCTGCCCGGGCAGACACCACTCACCCGAGCGCTATCCAGTCGGTGATCTGCTTTGTCGCTCGCGTCATCCAGTCCACCACCGTGGCCAGTCCTCAGGGGTGTCGCCTGACTCGCTCCTCCGGCTTTCCTGGTGCCGAAAACTCGACTGCTGGATGATGGACGCCGATCGTCCTCATCACCAGCCGGAAGTGGAGCAGCTCCACCACGTTCATGCAATGGAGCCAAATGTCTCGGCCTGAGTAGGCGAGGGCCACCACTACCCACGGCTGACCCTCGTGCCCCTCGCTCTCGTACGATGTCCACCGAACCTGTCAAATAGGAGAATTACATCAACATCATAAGCATATAAATTGCATTTAATGAAAGAGTTTGAGTTTAGATTCGTACCGAAGCGAAGGGCAGTGTGTCCAAGTCATCCTGGATCCCCCGGACCTGTCTCCGCAGGGACCCCGTCTCTCGTGGGGCCGTCCACCGCCTGGCGATGGGCAGTCGCTCCGGGTGTGTCTCCTCGCCTCTCCCTAGCCCACGTAGGTGCACGTAGGCCCACACCTACATTACATTTCACCAAATGTCAGCATATATCAATTATAGGAATCATATAGCAAATTGCATAATTAGTTTAAGAGTTGAGTTGTACTTGGAGTAAGGGAGAGAAGCCCCCTAGCATCGTCCGCCGGCTGGTGGAGCTGAGGGTGTCAAACAAAAACACGAGGACCGTCGCTCCCCAAGCGTAGTCCCTGAGGCGCCCCAAGTCCTCGAGCAGTGGGAGGAACCGGCAGCTGATGACGTCGGCCCTCTTCGCGAACAGTAGGCGCCCGAAGAACAGCATCAGGAACCTCCTCAGCACTCGATCTACCTCGGGTCCCGCCTCGGATGCTACTCTGGGTCGGACTCGGTCTACTAACCTCTGTAAGTGCTACTCGGGCAACTCCTCGGTCGCGATCCCCACTCTCCTTAGTCCGAGGCTCTCCTGTAGCCTCTCCCTCGTCAGCGTCATCGACTGACGCTCTGGTTGGGGTAGGTCCAAGCCCAGTAGCTCCTGGGCCAGCTCCCGGTAGTCGGGGTATGTCCTCCCGCTGATCGGTGTCCCATGCACCCGCAATCCGGTGATGCACACAATGTCCTCTAGCATGGGGACCATATTGCCCCACGGGAAAAGGAACGTCCGGCTCACCGGATCCCAGCGGTCGTGGAGAGTATAGAGGAGCGGCGTGTCTAGCCTAGTCACCTCTACACTTAGGAACTCGGCGAAGCCCATCGCCGTGAGCCTCTCCCGCTGAAAGTCTGGCAGTGCGAGGTACATTGCTCGGACCTGTAGCCAGGAGATCCAAGTCCTGTGCTTTCCCTGCATACATTTAGGATGATTGCATTTTAGGATCATGCATTTCATAAATCACTCTGCTAACTGAACGGTCTCCAACGGGCCGTTTACCTTTTCAATGGTTGGGTTCCAACCGTCCCATTAATCCCCCTCAGAGGTCCACGGCTACCCATGGACCGTTCTGCATGATGGACGGCCAGGTGAGGACTGTTCATTCTTCCCGTGTTCAACCCGGTAACGGCCTCCTCTTGGCCGTTCAACGAGCACACGGTCCCCATCTGACCGTGTCACTCCCCTCTCAAGCCCTTGATCATTTGGAGTTGCACGGTCTATTTTGCAACCGTGTGGTTAGTCCACGGTCTGGTGGAGACCATTTTGTTCTTAGGCTTTTCATATTTTAAACGGACCAATATGGGTCATCCTAGATTTTCACGGTCTGGTGGAGACTGTTCTATTTTCAAGCGTTTCATATTCTGAATGGACCGATGTGGACCGTCCTAGATGTCCATGGTCTTCCTCAGACCGTGTTACCTTGTCGGTTCAGTTCCCTTGGAACGGCCACCCATGGACCGTGCTAGTCATGAACGGTTCGATGTGAACCGCGTGATTTCTTACACAGTTACTGTTGAACCGTGTTCTGACCGTCGTGCCCAACGGCATCCGAGTCCCATCCCCACCAGTGGTGGCGGCCCATAGGTCTCCCAACCAGCCCTAAAGGGGTCGTACACCCCTCTTCTACCCATCTAGAATGCATGCAAAATGAAAAGGGAGAGTTTGGGGGGAACCTACCTCGGTCGAGCGTGGCTCCTTGGCCGGCCTCGCCACTGGCGCCGCCGCCTCCTCCGGTGCCGGTCTTTCCTTCTCCACTGCGTCAGACCCACCGGCGGTGATCACCAGGGTGGGTCACCTCGGCCGCGGTGCTCCCACTTCCCCCGGCAAGCTTAATGGCGCGACGTTCTCCTTCGCAGTGGCCGCCGGCGGCGACGTTCGAGCTTCCTCGCCGGCCATTCTTGGACGTGTTGATTGGTGCTTGAAGCGCATAGAAGAGGGGGGGGAGACGAGGGAGAGTGAGAATGAGGGAGAATGAGAGTGAGAGAGATGGGGAGATGGAGAGAATGGCGTTGGTGGCTCCTCCTCCGTCGGTTACGGTGGGGAGGGAAGAGGAAGTGTTTTATTTATTTTTTGAAACCGTTAGTGATTACACGGTCTATCGATAGAGCATGTAACTACTAAATGGTCTACAATGTGACTGTTTGATCTCTAACGGTGCGCTTCCATGAAACGGCTTGACTATGGACGTTCAGTTTGTTGAACGACCTCATGAGGAGCCATTTATTTTCATGATCATATTCAAACTGGCAATGGTTGCACGGCCCTAGCTGGACCGTTTACATTATGGAGCGGCCCTTTGTTAGGCCGTTCATGTACTGAAGCAAGGATGGATAATGTTTTTTGAGCCTCACTTTGCTGCATTATGTGATTGAGTGGCTGATTTATTTTGGCTTGAATGATTATTTCATGGTGTAATATTGCAAAACCATGTTCATGAATTCTTTGCAGCACCACTTCAAAATGCCGTTTCGCCTGCACAAGTAAGTCAGGTGAGTATTCCGATCCCTTGTATCCCTTATTGCATTACTATATGGTATTATGTTATATTATCTCGAGAACCAGTTGGTTATCTACATGTTTCAGGATCTGACGTTCCCCTATAACAAAAATAATGATGATCCAGGTTCATGTGTTTAATAATCGGATAGGTTGTTAGGTTGGGATAATTAGGGGATGACGGTTCTATCTCGCACGCTGTGGTTGTAGATAGTGTCTTGACCCTGACTACCCCAGTCTAGTAATATTATTCTCGAGTATTTTCTATTTTGTGGCTTTCTTTGCATTTGTTTTAATCATTTATTTTATTTTAGCGCAGTATGCATCATACGCATCTTTTGAGCATTCATGACCCATGGCTTGTCTGAAAGTGTCTCGTCAGTGATGGATGATTGTGCGTTCATGGTTTTGTGTAAGAGGAACTGTTCCACTTAGAGTTAGAAGGTTTTCTCGGATCTGTTCACTTGGTTTCATTAACTGAAGGTCCCTGTCTGGAGTTTTTAGTCCGTTTCTTTACTTTTTGGCTGCTTGTTCCGGTCCCCTCATTGGTCTGAGGGATTGTGTCCCCCATGAGGTTGATCATGTGTTTTCCTTTTATTTAATTAGTTTCTCTAGACCGGCGTCGTTTTGGTCCGATCATTCCTTGTGTTTGGTTCAGAGTTTTTCAGAAGATTTCTATCGCTCGTTGGAGCTAAAACGTGTGTCTTTTTACCTTAACACCCGCTTTTCAGTCCGCTCCGCTTCATTTCCGCTTCATCCCCATATTCCATTTCGCTTTCGCTTCACCTCCGCTCGCTCCCCTGCAAAGAGGACGTTAAGGAGAGGCATCAATTGACACCCGTTTTTTACCTATGAGTTGAGTCATTCCTCTTATCATCATTTATTGATGCCCTGAGTTGTCCATTACTCATTGGGCTATTTCCAGGCACATCTTTGGGCTTATTCTATTAGTAACTCCCTCCTTCGCTAAGTCTGCTCTTGGATTTGGGCTTAATGGGCCTCAATTTCGCTTGGTCTTGGGGTAAATAGGCTCATTTATCTCATTTTATTAAGTTCAAACGTCCAGGCTGTACGCGGTCTAGCGACTGACAGTTCAGTTATTGCACGGTCTGTTTGGAACCGTTTACAAGCTCTAAACGATTTATTTGATTTTCTAAATTTCCACCGACAAGCCTTTGCACGGTCTGAGTTTAACCGTTTACTTCTATTGAATGGCGTGTCTTTGGACCGTTCAGTTCCCAGAATCCTCAACCGGTTGATTTTTTAGATAATTATCTATTTATCCTATTTTTTTAGATTTATAACCGACATGTGTACACGGCCTAGTATTGGACCGTTCCATTTACTGAGTGGTCTAGCATTAGACCGTTTTATCCTAAAGAGTCCAGCGTCGTGATAACCTGTCAGTTCGATGTGATAATTGGATAATTTATTTATTTACCACCGACAGTAGTGGACGGTCTAGCAATGGACCGTGTATTTATCTGGGCGGCCTATCGAGCGACCGCATACATGCTCGAGATCTGTGGATTATTTGGATTTTCTCTCTCCATCCGTGGCTAAACCCCTAACTTCTTCCACCCATTTCTCCGTGGTTTCTCAACCAAATGGGGTGCCATTTGATTTGGGCAGGAGATTAGAGTATTATATACGGATTTTATTTAGTGATCTCGGATTAATATCCATTGGAAAACCCTAATTCGAGGTTGGACTTTTAGGCTCTATAAATAGAACCCCTAGTCCAAGCTTGAAAAGGGAGGAGATCCAACGTCGACGTCGAAGCTCTGCCGAAATCTTGAGCGAGCTTTAGCCAGGGAGGGAGGCTTTCTACACCCTTTTAAGCCTCCGGTTCAAGGGAGTAGTCTTTCTTTGTGTTTGGTCTAGGCTTTTAGTCATTACTTCATCCATTGCATGATCATCTTGTCCACTTTCTTCCCACGTTTTTCACTATTTTCACACCATTTTCACACCTTTCTATCTCTTCCACGCCCTATAGGGGTTTAAAAACCACCCCAGGTATCGCCCATTCCACATTATTATGTTGATTTTCCATCCTTTTCTATAGTTGCTACACATTCTAAGGCTAATTTGGGTGTTATTTTCTCATCTCCTACATTGTTTTGCAGGTCAGCAACAGTATAGCACGAGGCCCATCCCCTCTGGCCGGCCGGAAGGGGTGGAGGATCAAGTCCTACAATCTTGGAGTTTGGCAGCGTCACACGGTCGTCATCCGTCCATCTGTAAGGATACACGGCCCAGATCGGACCGTGCAAAGCCTTCCTGCGACCGTCTTCGAACCGTTTGGGGCCAGACCAGTCTTCGTCCTGCTTCCTTCCCCCGCGCTGTAAGTGGTCTATCGAGCGGCCGTTCTATCTACTGAGCGGTTCTTCCTATACCATGTACGATTGTCAGCATTGTACTTCGGGCGAGTGTCTTCTCCCTTTTCCAAGGTGCGTAGTACTCTTCGGTATTCCATGTCTTGGTGGCGATCACGATCACACACACCTCTCCACCCTTTCTTGCCTTCACTTTTGCTTGTCTTTTCATCTTGACCTAGAAAGGTAAAAGGGAAAGAAGGAAATAGGGGGGGGAACATGTCAACAGGTTTGTTTATCGACATTGGTTAAATGCCGAAGCAAAAATATATTTGTTAACAAGGACGGAAGACCCAAGTTAAGGGGAACGTCGATCGATCCTGGCGATGATGACAAGGGTTGAACACTGGTTTGTTCATCGACATTGGTTAAATGTTGAAGCAAAAATATAGTAGTTAACAAGGATGGAAGGCCCAAGTTAAGGGGAACGTCGACCGATCCTGCCGATGATGACAAGGGTCGAACACTGGTTTGTTCATCGACATTGGCTAAATGTCAAAGCAAAGGAGGTTTATTCATTAACGAGGACAAAGGGTCCAGGTTAAGGGAAATGTCGATCGATCCTGTCGATGATGACAAGGGTCAAACACTGGTTTGTAAAGAGAAAAGATATCCGGCGGGACTTGTGGTGATCGTCCTTTTCGGAGTTTCATTAGGACGAGGGTGAAGAGGAACTTTAAATTACCACATTACTGGCTTAAGCACCCTTTCGGGTTTTCGCCGAAGCCAACCCCCTCTTGCTTTTGCCCATGTGCCCTTTCAGGTTTTCACGTGGCGGGGTACCCGATTTTGCCTGCAGTGCCCTTTCGGGTTTTCACCGCAGCCGGGTTATAGCCATTTTTGCCCTTGCCCTGGTGTAAGAACAAGGCCGGCGGGGCACCTCTATTTTAAGCCCCATTTTTCTTTCTTATATAATTTTTTATCATTTCATTCATCATTTTTTTGAACATAGAGTGAGAAAATGAGGATGGGTCAATCATGTGATGTTTGACCCTACGCAGTAGCATATGACAGTGGGCTAGGGCACGCAGCCTTGCACCGAAAAGGGGGTTTATTCATTGGTAAAGACAAATACCAACGCAAGGGATGAGGTTCTGTGCCGATTCAGACGTAAGATCCGTAATGGCGATAATGTGTAGAAGTCGGCTAGGGCACGCAGCCTTACGCCGAAATGGGGTCTATTCGTTGGTAAGGATAAATACCAACACAAAGGAAGAGCATTCGCCGATTCAGACGTAAGGTCCGTAATGACAGTATTATAGGAAAGCTGGCTAGGACACGAAGTCTTTTGCTGGAAATGGGTTTGTTCGTTAGCAAGAAGGTAATGCTAACGCAAGTGATCCGCCGATTCGGACGTAAGGTCCATAATGGCAGTATTGTAAGAGAGCTGGCTAGGACATGAAGTCTTTTGCCAGAAATGGGTTTATTCGTTAGCAAGAAGGTAATGCTAACGTAAGTGAAGGATTTTCGTCGATTCGGACGTAAGGTCTGTAATGGTAGTAAGAGAGTCGGCTGGGACACGAAGTCTTTTGCCAAAAATGGGTTTATTCGTTAGCAAGAAGGTAATGCTAACGCAAGTGAAGTATTTTCGCTGATTCGGGCGTAAGGTCCGTAATTGCAATATTGTAAGAGAGTCGGCTGGGACACGAAGTCTTTTGCCAGAAATGGGTTTATTCATTAGCAAGAAGGTAATGCTAATGCAAGTGAAGGATTTCCGCCGATTCGGACGTAAGGTCCGTAATGACAGTATTGTAAGAGAGTCGGCTGGGACACGAAGTCTTTTGCCGGAAATGGGTTTATTCGTTAGCAAGAAGGTAATGCTAATGCAAGTGAAGGATTTCCGTCGATTCGGACGTAAGGTCCGTAATGGCAGTAAGAGAGTCGGCTGGGACACGAAGTCTTTTGCCAGAAATAGGTTTATTCGTTAGCAAGAAGGTAATGCTAACACAAGTGAAGGATTTCCGTCGATTCGGACGTAAGGTCCGTAATGGCAATATTGTAAGAGAGTCGACTGGGACATGAAGTCTTTTGCTAGAAATGGGTTTATTCGTTAGCAAGAAGGTAATGCTAATGCAAGTGAAGGATTTTCGCCGATTCGGACGTAAGGTCCGTAATGGCAGTATTGTAAGAGAGTGGACTGAGACACGAAGTCTTTTACCGGAAATGGGTTTATTCGTTACCAAGAAGGTAATGCTAAAGCAAGTGAAGGATTTTCGCCGATTCGGACGTAAGGTCTGTAATGGCAGTATTGTAAGAGAGTCGGCTGGGACACGAAGTCTTTTGCTGGAAATGGGTTTATTCGTTACCAAGAAGGTAATGCTAACGCAAGTGAAGGATTTCCGCCTATTCGGACGTAAGGTCCGTAATGGCAGTATTGTAAGAGAGTAGGCTGGGACACGAAGTCTTGCACCGAAAAGGGGTTTATTCGTTGGTAAGGATAAATACCAACGCAAAGGAAGAGCATTCGCCGATTCAGACGTAAGGTCCGTAATGGCAGTATTGTATGCAGGTGGAATCCCTGGTGGATGTATGCAGGTCTCTAAAGGACCCTAGGTTTAGTGCTTGTCGAGGATGTTCCCGGGATTGCGGACCAATGGCCTGGTAATCAGTCGGAGCTGGCTGGACATTGGAAAGAGCTCGCCCAAGGTGGAATGCCACTAGGGCAAAGTAGCTTTCGGTCATTCCGGGAATGCCGGTGGGACTGTGTGGTACAGCTTCATATGTTTCCCATTTAGAGGGGAGAACTGAACTATTCCCATGTGATATACAAGAACATAGGCACCCCCTTCATATACCCGGCGGACAATATATGGTCCGACCTAGTTTTCAACCAACTTCCCCTTGGGGTTGGAGGCCATCACTTCTCCTCTTTTGACCATTACCAGGTCACCTTTCTTGAATTCTCATCCTTTGACCAGCTTATCGAAAGCACGGGTCATGCGAGCCTGGTATAGTTGGATATTTTGTTGCTCGCGGAGACGCATTCCTTTGAGCTCTGTGAGCTCTTCCAGTTTTATTTCCATGTTAGTCTGCTCGCTGCTAACCAACCCATGCTGGATGGCGACTCGCAACGAGGGAACCTCCAATTCAATTGGCACCACAGCCTCCGACCCGTACACGAGGGAGTAAGGTGAGCATCCAGTTGGAGTTTTGTAAACTGTACGATAAGCCCAGAGTGCTTCGTACATCCTTTCTTCCCAATCTCTTTTATTAGCCTTAATAGTCTTCGCTAGTAGGGTGCATAGCATTTTATTGAAGGCTTCTACAAGTCCGTTGGCTTGAGGGTAGTAGGGAGATGACGTTCTCCAATCAATCTTGTATTTATTGGCCAGTCGGTACACCTTCTGGTTCCGGAAGTGACTGCCATTGTCAGAGATAATTCGGCTGGGCACTCCAAACCGAAATATTATATTCTGCCGGAAGAATCTGGTGACCAATTCTCTTGTCACTTCTCCTAGTGTTATTGCTTCTGCCCATCTGGAGAAGTAATTTGTGGCGGCTAAGATGTATCTGCACCCTAATGACGATGCTGGCAAAGGTCCTACCACGTCCATGCCCCACTGAGCAAATGGCCAACTTGGTACGGTAGGATGCAGTGGCGCCGGTGGTCTTCTTGACACAGTGGCATGTTCTTGACACTTCTGGCAGGCTTTAGCGAACTTGTAGCAGTCGTCAAACATAGAGGGCCAGTAGTAGCCTAATTTCTTTATTTGAATTTTTATTTTCAGACCGGCCAGATGTGCCCCGATTGACCCGGCATGGACTTCTTGCATTACTTGCCAGGCTTCTACTGGAGACAAGCAGCGGAGTAAGATCTTCTTTTGGGCATCCGCCATTATCCGGAACAAAGTTTCGTTCCTCATTTCATAAGAGTCTTTGACTCTCAGGAGCTTTATTCTTTGTTCTTTTTCTTTCGGGAGCTGTTGGTGTTGAAACCAACGTAGGAGATGCTCCCACCAATCGGGCTGCTAGATTTCTTCCGCCGCTGCCACTTCATTTTCTTGTTCATCGGCCAGGACCTCTGTAGGCCTTTGAGTGCCGGTTGGGACATGATATATTTAAGCGGATCCGCCTTGGAAATCAGCTTAATTTCATGCGACAACATATAGTGTCGAAGCTTCTTGACCGCGAAGACCAGTGCCAGGCAGATCTTCTCGATAAAGGTGTATTTCTCCTCAGTTTTGACTAATCTCCGACTGAGGTAGTAGAGGGCTTGTTCCTTCCCTTCTTCATTGTTCTGGGCTAGCATTGCCCCCAGGGAGTTGTACGTGGCTGCTATGTAGAGAATTAGCGACCGTCCTTTCACCGGTGCACCCAGCACTGCAAGAGTCTTCAGATAATCCTTCAGCTTGTCAAAGGCCGTCTGGCAGTCTTCATCCCAGTAAAAGGGAACATCTTTCATCATTAGCTTGTAAAAGGGATGGCATCGCCCTGACAAGTTAGATATAAACCGCTGAATGTATGCCAGGCTGCCATGTAGAGATCTCAGCTCAGAGGGGTTCGTTAGTGGGGGTAACTCCTGGATTGCCTTGATCGTTGCGGGGTCTATCTCAATTCCCCGATATCTGACAATGAATCCCAAGAATTTTTCACTCGATACTCCGAACACACACTTCATGGGGTTCATCTTTAACTCATACTGCCTAAGCCTCTAAAATACAACTCGGAGGTCCTGCAGATGATCTTCTTTCTTTCTGGTCTTGACTACCAAGTCATCTATATAGCACTCGACCTTATGGTAGAGCAGTTCATCAAATATTCTGGTCATCACCCGTTGGTAAGTTGCGCTGGCGTTCTTCAGTCCGAACGGCATCCTCTTGTAGTGATAAATGCCCTTGGGAGTTCGGAAGGCGGTGTGGACCCGGTCATGTCCCGCGATCCATATCTGGTTGTAGCCGGACGACCCGTCCATAAATTGTTGTGCCCCTGTGGTCATTTGAGTTATTTGATATTCATGGTTTTGATAATGGCTAAACAATATAAGTCATTGTTGTTTTCCACTCTCATATGACTGACATACGTGATGTTTTGCTCATGACAGATAAGCCAATAAATGGACAAGGAATGGAGTAGAGATGGCAAATGTGAAAGCTCAATGATTGTGCCCACGCACGCGGGGGTCAAGGGGGCAGCGCCCCTTGTGGGGGTTTCCGGGGGCGGAGCCCCCAGAACAAAATTTTGATTATAGGAGTGATATAATCAAAAGAAATCTTCAAGACTGTCAAGGTTGATGCCATAGATGAGAACGAACTGCTAAAAGGACTCAAGCGACGGAGCTAAAGGGGTTAACGGACTGACCCGGCATAACCCGGGGTCTACCTAGCTGGCGGTCGACCGCCAACCCAGGGGCGGTCGACCGCCCCTGCCAGTAGCCCACTGTCTACAGCACTCTCAGTGGCGGTCGACCGCCAGCCCAGTAGTGGTCGACCGGAAATTCTAGGGACTAAATTTCTACAGTGATTCTCAGTAGCGGTCGACCGCCAGAAGCTTCCGGTCGACCGCCAGCCCCGAGCCAACAAATGTTGACTTTGTTTTCCACTTCGAGAAGAGCCCCTTTCCTTGTATTTGTTTAACCCCAAAGTCACCCAATCTCCCATGGATTGTGGATCTGGTCTGAGGGATGTCCAAGGACCATTCAAAAGATATAAAACCTGTTGAGTTATGATTTTGATGTTTGTTGGCGTTATGGTTTTGATGATAACTAAACTTAATGTATGATTGAGTGATGATAACTAAACTTATGGTTGATTGCACATTCATGTTTAAATATGTTTGAGATGACAAATGGCAATGGTACATGGTCTTGATTCATGCTTGATTGAATTATTTTTACAAGAGGCAAGAGGTTTCATAACCTCTTTAATGTGAACAAGCATGGTATTAACCTTAACTATCTTGCTTGCAGGATCAAACATGGCAGTCACCTGGTGAACTAAACTTGTGGATAAGCACCCTGCTTCTCTACAATCCAAAATAGGTGGTATATGTCATTTACTATCAAGAACCATTGGTGAGACTCTTACCTTGTGTATCTCATGCTTAGCATCGATCTCACCTTGTGTATCTTATGTATACACCTCATTCATGCACATTCAACATGAAACCCTTCTGGCCATCGTGCGCCCTCGCCCGCGGATCGACCTGCGCGGTCAGGTCGCGGGGATTTCAGGGGGCGGAGCCCCCGGAACAAATTCTGATTTCATAATCAATGGTTTGCATGGAGTTTAAGGATTTATCATATGGATGTTTGAGCTATAGTTCTAATCAATTATCCATGTCTTTGCAGGTCCATATACTCAGTACAAATCCTCAAGGTCGAAGGAGTTTGATGCCACAAACGTAAATGAGCTGCTCAACGGTTTAAAGGGCTGAACGGGAGAAACATGGGGCTTCCCCTGCCAGCGGTCGACCGCCGGTCCAGGATCGGTCGACCGCCAGCAGCGGTCGACCGCCCAGACAGGGACGGTCAACCGTTTTTCCCAGCAAGCAACGGACTGAAACCTGTAAAATTTTGGTCGACTGCCAGCCCTCCACCGGTCGACCGCCAGCCCCGAGGCCTACTTTTGTTGACTTTTGGTTCAAGTTCGAAGGGTGGTCTTTCCACCCATTTCTTTAATCCTTTTGCCTCCAATTACACCAGATTTCGTGGATCTGGTCTGGGGCTTGTCCAAGGGCCATTCAAGAGTTATAAAACTCTCATTTGGTGCTACAAACCCTATCTATCCAAGAGGGCTTCAAGGGAGATTAAGAGGAGGCTGTCCAAGGTGAAAGGAGAGGGCACTGTAGTTCCGTGAACAGTACTTTGTGCAGCAAGATCTTCATCCATCTCCAAGGTGTTTCAAGCTAGATCTGAAGCCAACATCCTCCAAGGAAAAGAAGCAAGCAAGGAAGCAAGGATTCAAAGGAAGATTGCTCAAAGAAGAAATAAGATGAAGCAAGCAAGCAAGCAAGTAAGCCATCCAAGGGGATTCAAGTGGAGATCAAGAGGAGGTGTTCAAGTGAAGATTGAAGATATGTTCAAGATCCGTAACATGCATTCAAGGGGAACCCAAAACAGGAGTTTAGTAAACTAAGCCTCATCATATTTATGTTTTTGGGTATTGTATTTGTGTTCATCATAAACTGAAGAATCTGTGTGTGTGTGTGTGGATCGTGTTGGATCCGTGGTCATGTGTGTGTGTTGTTTTCCATTCGTGTGTGCGTAGATCTTCCTAGATCTACGTGTGTGTGTGTGTGTGGATCTCTTAGATCCAGTTGTTTTAGTGTGTGGTTTGCTGCACTTGTCGCAGCGTGTGTGTGTGGTAGTGATCCGGTTGTCGGATCGTGTTGGAGTTCATCTCCGTGTGTGTGTGTGTTGGAGCTTGTCTCCGTGTGTAGTTTGGGGCGCGTCCCCGTGTGTGTGTGCAGGTGTTGTCCTGCGTGTGTGGTTGGAGCGTCGTCTCCGTTTGGGGATTTATCCCCGAGTGAAGCCTCACCGGGTTTGGTGAGGGGTAGACGTAGGATTGCCGTCGTGCATCCAAACCACCTTAAAAACCGCTGTGCATTGTGCTTGTATTGTGTGGTTTGCTCCATTTCCTCTATCTCCATTCTACATAAACGTTAGTTTAAATTGTTGTTCTGGATTTATCTTCATCTATCTTGCTTAATCTATATCTTATCATATAAAGTTTGTTAAATCCAATTTGTGTTCAAATAGCTTTGAATCTCCTAACTAGCTTTGTATCACATATTTTATAAAAGGTCAAAAGTTTTCCTAAAATTGGTAATCACCCAATTCACCCCCCTCTTGGGTGTCATTGATCGCAGGACTTCAAAACCAATGCAAGAGGGTTATAAACCCTAGTTGATCATTTGTGAATCCAAGGGAGATCAAAGGAGGCTACAAGGGTGTGTTCAAGGGAGAGGAGATCGAGTATTGTAGCCGTGAACAGTACTACGGGGAGAATTTCTTCATCAAATCCTCAATTGATTCAAGCTACTTCAAGAGGATATCAACCCCAAGCCAAGTGAAGATAAAGCTGCAACCATCATCTTCTTCATCAACTCAAGTAGATCTAAGGAAGCTCATTTCACAAGGAAGAAGAAGCCATTGTTGCTGAATCAAGAAGAGAGCTTTGTGAAGAAGAAAGAAGCTTCTGTTGGTGATCTACATCGTGTGAAGAAAAGAAGATTCAAGATCCAACAATCTCAGATAAGATCGTTTCTCTTTGAGCATACTCTATATCTTGTTTGAGTGTTTGCATAATTTGTTCTCTTTCCATTTCATTCAAACATTTGAAACTGAAGATCGTCCCTACTGGTGGTTAGTAGGAAGGTAATCGGAAGTTGTCCGATCTACGGTGTTGACGTCCCTACCCGTGGTGAGTAGGAAGGCAATCGGAGGTCTTTCCGATTTGCGGTTCAGTGCGTGGCACTAGTGGAGCCTCACCGGATTTGGTGAGGGGTGGACGTAGGACTGGGGATTCAGTCCGAACCACCTTAAAATCTCGTGTGTTGTGATTTTCTTGTGCGATTGCTTTGTGTTAGATGCATGCTTAGGTTCAATCTCTATATTGCGTAATCATCTTGCTAAGTAAATCGTTGTGTCCTTCGTTAAGCTAGTTATATTCCGCTGCTATTATCGTTATCTAGCTTTAAAGAGAGGTGTTCTACAAAAAGAGGGGCAGATCTATTAACCCCTCCCCTCTAGATCCGCTATCCACTACTCAACATAAATGACAGAGCTTCATGGCCAGTCGTGGCATCAATCATGACCTCCGTTATCAGTACTGGAAAGTCATCCTTGGGGCAGGCCTTATTTAGATCTCAGAAATCAATGCATATCCGGGTCTACCCATTTTTCTTCTTCACGGGCACGATATTATCCAGCCACGTGTTGTATTGATTTTCTTCGACGAAACCCACATCAATGAGCTTGTCAACTTCTTTGCATATTTGAGTGATGAGCTCTGGCCTCATGCACCGTGGTGGCTGCTTCACCGGCTCAGCCTTGGGGCTTATGGCTAGCTCATGCTGTGAGACTGCGGGGCTCAATCCTAGCATTTCTTTGTAGGTCCAAGCAAAGCAATACCGGTATTATTGTAGCAGCTGAATGTACAGCCTCTGTTCTTCAACAGATAACTGGGCACTGAGGAAGGTCGGCTTAGGGTCATCCTCGTTTCCCAAGTTGACTTCTATCAGTTCATCGAATGTGGCTTGGCCTCCATCTTCTATCTCCCGGGGCGCCAGCTGGAGGTCGACAAAGTCGGGTATATCATCTTCGAGGTCAAAGACCTCGATCCCTTCATTCTACCTCATTCGGGCTTCATCAGGAATCTCTGATTCGGTCGGTAGTGGCTGTGTGAATTGCTCTGCCAGCAGATCCACCTCGGTTGTAATTCCGAGGGGTGAGTCAGCAGCCTCGTCCCCTGCTGACAGGCTTGCAGTCATTAAGGACTGGTGATTGTTTATCGTTGAGCTAGAGTAGCATTGCAACTTCACGGTACAAGGTGAGAAGGTCCTGCCCTCTTGGATCACCATATCCTCGGTGGAGGTAGCCTTTTCTTTTCTAGCAACATTCATCTCTTGATCAGGCTTGGAAGAAGCTTCCCTGATCGGTTTGAGAGGTGCTGACATCATCATCAGAGGAGGGCCACTAGAGGGAGGCAACCCTGCTTCTTCAGTATCTTCAGCTTTGCTACTGCTAGCCGTGTCGAATTTGGCCTGAAGAGCCGCTTCCTCGGGATAGACCTGCTCCCAGCACCGGCAGGGGAATATGGTTTCTGATTCCAAGTGTTTTGGTCGAGCTGGTTCAGTATGCTCAGCCACTGCTGGGTGTTCATCGCAAGTTGCCCCCAGTGAGTTATCTTCAGTCGGGTAGAAATCTAAGATGGTGTCCACTTCATAGTGCCCACTATAATAGTATTCCTCGAGGGTGAAGCCCAACCCTAGGTGTTGAGAGACACGTTTCAGCTCTTTGTCCAGGCTTGCGGGATACCACAGCTTTTGGAATGCTTCTTTCTTCTTGCGAGGCTGGTCAGAGGGGATGTGCTGTTTCTGGAACATCTTGGCCATCCGATTTGTCATAAATGCCAACCCCTAAACTGGAACTGACGGGTCTTCTATATCTTGAGGCAGATGACAATCATTATCCTCCCGTATAGGGTGCTCCTCAGCCATGTAAAACAGGCTGCTGGGGCCATCTATTTGTGCCACCTCCCAAGCTTTGAAAGGTTCGACAATGATATTATCGAGGCCGAGAATTGGCTTGGTAAGGCCTTCCGGGATCTCGATGTGGTCGTGTTGCTGGTCAACCTTGGCTTCATTAGCTTCGGGGTAGATGGCGGGAGGTGCTACCCTGCCCACGTCCCCGGTGACGGTGATGTGTGAGACCGTCTTGGGATTAACATACCTGCGCGGCGGCGGAGGGAACCAGTCGGCACCGGAGGTGCCTTTTGATGCTCCGACAGAGGTCTTGGCTTCAGAGGCCTTCTGCGACCATTCTGCATATAGAGGGGTATCCTCCAGGTGACATTCGAACACTTCGAATGGGTGGAGATCAGCAAATACTCATTCCTCCTTCCCTTCCAGGTTGTATTTGATGCACTGGTGAAGCATGGAGGGCACCACCATGTTCTCATGTAGCCAAGGGCGGCCAAGCAGCGCCTTGTACGAGGTGCGGGAATCGATGACATGAAACTGCACCCTCATAACAAAGCCCACCAGAGTGAGTGTGAATTCTACTACTCCTAGCGACACTTCACACTTCTAGTTGAAGCCGACAATACACATATCTCTGACTTTTTTGAGGCGCACGTTGAAGTAGTGCCTCTGATATATCCTGTATGGCAGGATGTTGACAGCTGCCCCGGGATCCACCAGGATTCTGTTCAGCTCCCGGCCATTCAGATGTCCCTTCATATACAGCGGCCTGTTGTGGCTGGGAGTGGGGAGCAGCATGTCCTCCTGAGTGAAGGTTACATTGGCTTCCGGCAGTGTTTCAGCCAACCATGCTTCATATTGGGCAGGCGTCTACAAAGTAGCGATGATCGCCTGTCGGGTCTCTTCACTCAGGGAGAGGATTTCCCAAACAGTGAATCTCGCTGGGAGCTTTTTCAATAACTTGACTACTCAGCTTCCTGCTCGGACATTGGACAGCTTCATTTCTTCTGCCCACCTGGGCTTGGGAGAGTGTTGAACCGTGGCCCTTGATGGGCCTGCTTCATCGGGCTCTGAGGTTGCACCCTTCTGTTTGGTGTCGTCTTCCTGCTGTCCCTCATTGGCTGCCGTCGGGCAAGCTTCATCTTCATCCGGAGATCCGGAAGATTGCTGGAGTTGCGGGTGAATGCCCCCACCTATAGGGTCGGCATCTTGGCATGGCTGCTTCCCCTTCGACATCTTCAGGAATTCCAGGAAGGAGGGACTGGCAGTGTTGCCCCCACTCTGGTTGTATAGGCCTGACGGAGGAGGGATCTGGACTCCCCTGACCTCCGGGGGAGGTATTTTATAGGGTTGTTCCCCCCTGAAGATGATATTGTGGTTGGCGGGTGGCTGACGCCCCCATTTTTGGCCTGACCGGGTTGCATGCGCAGCAGTTGCGGCTTCGACCTGACTTCCCCTGGCGGCGGGTGCGAAGCATATCTCTTCTTCATCCTCTTCACCAGGCAAATTGAACAGAGCAGAGAGGGTGTTACAAGAAAGGACTGCATCCTTTGTAGCCTTACTGGCCCTTCTTTTCTTTCTTCGTCTCCTTTTCTTTTCTTCAGCTGGTGCCTGGCCCCAGAACAGGCTGCCATCCTTATCTGGTGCTTTGTCAGCTTCCTCTTCCTACTTTAGTGAAAGTTGTTCTAATTCCTACCACGGGACATAATCCCGTACCAGTAAAGGCTCCATTTCGGGCTGTACATATTCATCTAGCCCATTTATATAGTCTTGCAGCCGTTGGGCATCTAGACTAATTTCCTTGACCATTGGCAATGGAGTCTGCCTTCTTCGGTTGTGTGTAGGTATTCTAATGATTGCAGGTGGATTGGCCCACACAGGTGTTACCACTGGCAGAGTGGGTCGCGATGTGACGCCACGGATCTGCACTCCCACTCTCGGGCAAGATGTGCCTTTCTTCAATTCTTGGTTTTTGCAAGGACCTGTTGCCATCCCTCTTGCTCTTTTATTGGGGCCAGAAAGCAGGCCTCATAAGTATGCTGGGTGCTGACCTCTACGATCTCTTCAGGCAATGTCTGATATAGAGAGACCATGTTGACCGTGGCTCTTTTCAAAGGCGCTTCATGCGGTTGTGGAGGGTCGACCTTGTAATCCCCCAGGTCTATCTCTTCCTTGTTCACCATGCCTTCGATAATATCCTTGAAAACATAACATTCTTCAATTGGATGCCCCAGCATCTGGTGGTAAGGGTAGAATCTTGGGCTGTCCCTTCTTTTCAGGTCTTCCGGTCTTTTCAGCTCGGGCAGGGTGACCTTGTCATACTGGGTTACCCAGTCAAATAAAACTTTGGTCTTTTCCTTTGGGAAAGAGTAGGCCTTCTTCATCTTATCCCGGAGTGAGGGACCCTCTTTGCCATATCCAATTTTAGCAGGCTGAGGGGCAGGTGCCTTCTTGCCTTTGTCTTTTTGTTGTTCAAACGCCTTGATATCAAGGGCGTTCACTTCTTTAGGTGCTTGGCGCCGTTTTGCTACCTTGCCTTTCTATGTAGTGGCAGTAGCTGATGTCGGGGCAGGTCTTGCCAGGAAGGCCTCTACCTCGGCCACAACATTGTTCAAGCGGTCGAATGATCGGATTTCCATCCCAATCATCTTTTCTAGTACCTCTCTCTTGAGGTTCTACTTGCAGATTTGTACAGCGTCCTCCTGGTGCGGGGGCCGCTTGCATCTCATTCCGAGGTTTCTCCACCTCTTGATATATTTAAGGCCCGTCTCATCCGCCCTTTGCCTTGTCGAGTAGAGCTCAGCCACCGTGACCTCCCGTTCAGTGATGTAAAATCTCTCTCTGAATTTCTTCTGCATATCCGGCCAGTCGCTGATCGACCCGACTGGAAGGCTAGAGTACCATTCAAATGCGAGCCCTATTAGCGAGGACCCAAAAAATTTTAGCAGATACGACTCGTCGACGGCCAGATCACCCATGACGGTCATATAGTAAGCGACATGCTCTTTCGGGGATCCCTTCCCGTTGAACTTGTTGAATTTCGGCGGCTTACTGATCCCAAGAGGGAGCCGCTTGGCAGCATGATGTGGCGAGTATGGCACCCTATATGCATCGAGCGCGATGTAGTCGCCTTCACTTCGTTCAGCAAGCTTCAGCTCGATCATCCTCTCTACCATCATCTTATTCATGAGGGTTGGATCAACCAGTTCTGGATAGAAATGTGTTTGCTGCAGATAGGGAGTGACCAACGTGGTCGCCTGCGGGAGAGGGCGCAGCAGCGGAGGTATCTGGTGCACCTGTGGCAGCACTGGCGGCATCAACGGTTGTGATGGGCGTTGCTGAGTTGTCGCCAAGCTTGGTTCTACCAGCTGGGGTGGGGTATAAAGTGGTGGGAAGTCACTCTTGTTGATGGCTCCTCGTGATGATTCGGCCTGCATCTCAGGCTGCTTGGAAGCCAAGGTTTGCTCCATCTTCTCCGCAAGCTGCTTCTTCAGGAATTCTATCTCCTGTCGATATTTCTGGAGTAACATCAATACTGATGGATCCATAGTTGCAGTGCTGGGAATGGCTTCTGTGGTTTCCCCTGACGCACCTTCAGGGAGGATGTCGAGCAAGACATCTTCTTCTTCCCCCGTCACCACATTGGCGGTTAGAATAACAGCTTTGTCATGTTGCAGGTGGTGGGTCAGGGTTTGCTTTCCCTTGGCCGCTGCCAGCATTTTCTTGCGGTTTCTGCCCTCCGAGTATTTGGCCCCGACCTTCTGACCAACCGAGCCAACTCCTGAGGCTCCTCAGGTAATCTTCCATAGTGGCCAGACACCCCAGCCATGTTGCATGTGAAAATCTGCATTCTTCTTCTTTGTCTGCAAACCCTCCTTTTTGCATTCTCTGGGAAGGTGAGCCTCTCGAATACAGAGACTCTTCTTCTTACCTCCTGGTGGGGAGTAACTTCATCGGCTTGAATGTCCAAGCCGTCTTCATATCCATTGTCGTCGACAGGCGACGTCATCCTTCTTTCTTCTTCTTCTTCTTCTTCCATTGCCATTGGTGGGCAGTTATCTTCTTCAACCACGGCTGCTTGCAATAGCTGGTGTTGGCCCAATGAGGGGTTGCCTAGTCCCCTAAAATAACTTCTAACCATATTGGTCATCCCTTCTCACCCTCGCCCCTGATGTAGGACCAGGCACAGTTGTCGACCTCCCTGTAGGCGCCCGAATTGACGGCGGAGAAGAGGGGGGGGGGGAAGAGTGATTGGTCGGAGTGGAATGTGTGAAGATGGCAAGTCTCCATGCGAGGGTACCTACAGAGGAACAAAAGGATTAGTACATGATCGCCAGAGGTCATTTTACCTGAACCTCGCAGGATGATGATCGCGGGGAGATGTTCAAGATGGGGAGAAGTGGATTTCCTCTTCCTCTTCCTCGTCCTCGGCCGGCCAAGGGCAAGGAGCCCTGCTCGTCCTTTGTGCTTAAGTCCTGCAACGTAGCTCAAGAAAACACCAAAAAGAAAACCATTAGAGAACTTGTAGTGCAATATATGATCTAATGAAATGGAATCAAACAAAAAAATGGTGGTTAAGTACTTGGGGTGGGTGGGAAGGAAGGATGGTCGAGACTTTCAACCACCCACCTCCCCTTTGTTTTTTTTTAGAAAGCCTCTTAGGATTGGGGGCTAGGAGGATGCTATATGTAATATTATACTTACCTGGAAGTCGAGATACACACAGGAAGCAGGGAATCAGAAGTGAAGAAGTTCAAACCAGGTGGAAGGAGGAGGAAGAAGCCTCCGGGACGAAGTTCCGTGAACTCCCATTCTCCTCCGAACTCCTCTCCCAACTCTCTCCCCGAACTCCCCAAAATTCTCTCCCAACTTCCCCCTAAAAAACTCCCTCTCCTCCCGGGAGTGGTAGCCTTTGGTTCCATATGTCGGGAGTTGCAAATCGTGGGTAGAGATCGTGCGGAACGAGGGAGAGAATGTGGCCACGAGCTGGGCCACGTTCTTTGACCAAGTAAACAGGGGGAAGGCGGCCAAACCGTTGGCCACCTTGAAGAGGAGGGCGACCAGGACTCTGGCCACCTTCCTGGGGAGGGCGACCATCGCCCTGGTCGCCCGAGACTAGGGGCGGCCATAACTTTGGCTGCCCAGTCCCATGGTCTTGGGCCCCTTATATGGACGAGGCCCAATAGTCGAGGGGCTGTGGGCTGGACTGAAAAGCTCAAACATCGGTAAAAATGAGTGAAACAATCAAGCGTCATTCACACAAGGGCCCATTGGGGATCCGCGGGATGTCCGAAATTAGGCATCTACAAATGCCCCTCCGGAACGACCGTTTTGTATGGGAGCCCGGCGGACTGATAAATGGGTGTTTCGGTAAAGAAACAAGCCTAATGAGAGCAACACGCTCAAAGAGATTCTTGAGCGGAAAACAAGCTTCATGCAAGGTCGCGTAAGCACCAAGTAATCAAATAAGCCATTGGCAAAGGTAAAGAAGGACAGTCAAGAGAGGACTTGTATCTGCAGCCACGTGGGGCCCCCTAGCATGGCGCTGTGCGGGACTTGAGGGGATGGTCGCATCCAGTGCTCAAGGAGATACAAGACCTAAGCAAAGTTAAGTAACAGATCATGATAAGAGAATACAATGACTCGTTGAATCGCGAGGTACTCAAAATGGTCTTGCACAAAACACATTTTCTGCTGGTCAAATCGGAGTGGAATCACATAGACTCAATCGTGTAAATTCGGCAAAAATGGAAGGACTTAAAGAAACAGATGCGGGAACCAGAGAACCATGGGTTGGTCAATTCAACGCGACCTCCCTGCTTCTACATCACGACTTCCAGATGAGATGTATGCAATTTTGTTTCCTTTTTTGCATATATCTTTTTTTTTTGGATTTCTCTTTCAAAATGTGGCTAAAAGACCTATGTGATGCATGCTGGGTTTAAAGTGAAAAAACCTAACTAATGCAAAGCCGGAGGATTTATTTGCATGCCTCCGAGCAAATCGGTCAAGAGTTCAAGAAGTCCGTCATCCTATGCTCGGCGACAGACGTGGTCCGGATCCCGAATGGGGTCCATCGTTCCACATTGTAGTTCAGCATAGTCGAGAGTTTGGGAAGTCCATCATCTCGTGCTAGGCAGCATGCCGCCATCGAATAGCTTAAGGAGTATAAACTCTTCACAGTTTTTTTTTTTTAGAGAGGAACTCAGAGTTTATACACCCGAAGCTATTAGCCTCCGACGTTCTACCTAAGATACGAGGTGACAAGGCCATGTTGCCTTTTTGGTCCCATGGATGTGGAGACCTGCAGCTGCATAAGCACACATTAGTAAAGTTCATCAATGACAATGAGAATGGAACAATAAACATACTTCATTTAATGCCCTATCACAACAAACCATATGTAATCGATCAAGCATAGCTTCACAAGGAAGGGGACGAGAATGACTAGTAGGTTGACTACCCAGGGGCTGGGCGGCCAGGGTGGTGGTCGCCCAGGCCGGGGTGGGCGGCCATCGGTTTGGCCGCCCTCCCTGGTCTTATCCCAAACGTGGGAGTTTGAGCCAGGGGGGACTCTTAACCTATAAGGGGCTACGGGGGCATTGGTTCACTTCGTAGTTGATCGAAGGATTGAAGCAAAGGAGTGGTTCCAAAGAGGAATAGACAAATGGCGTCTTCTTCCACCTCGTCAGGAGATCACAAGTTAGATGTTCTCTCCGACGTGCCCGGCCACTTGAGCCATCTCGTGAAGCAGGGCAAGGTATGGTTTGGGAACAAACTTATTTTTGTTGTTTAGGGTTTTCTTGCTAGGGTTTGGCATGCTTATTGATTAATCTCTTCTTCTCTTTCTCCTACATGATGTAGAATGTGCTTGCTTTTTCTGGGGCAAGACACGCTCGTCGCTACGGCTGGCTCCAAGATTTGATGGATGTGATTACTCCCGCCATGAGGGTATTCATGCATCAATGGCACCTGATCCGATTGGTCATCATGGTGAAGTGCTTCAACAGTATGCGGTGGAACTGGGAATCATTGGCGGCATTGATCGAGCTGTGGCATCCGGATACGCACACCTTTGTTTTCCCTGAGTTCGAAGCCTTAGTGCTGGTGGAAGAACTGGATTTCATCTTCTAGTGGGAAGACTTGGAGGCGGGCGAGCTGATCGACCTTCCTCCCTGGGATGAGATCCTGGCAGAAATTGTGAGAGACAAGCACGAGGTTGGTCGGATGACGGACCAACGGGAGATCTTGGTTGACCGCTTGGCAGGATGGCTTGTGAGCCATGTGAAGGATAAAGAAGTGGGTGTCGATCGATTGATGCGAGGCGTGACGTTATGCTTAGGCGGGGCGCTACTCTTTCCTACGTCGGGCGACGTGCTGAGGCGAGAGTATGTAGGGCCCCTGACTCTCTTGTGGACATGACACTCTCTTGTGGCAGCGCCATGGGGAGCTTATACCTTCTGCAGCGATGGATGGAAGTCCACTTGAGTTTCGATTTTGACAGCGAGGTGACCACTTCCTCCCGGATCTACCCCGGGAGGGCCATCTTTGGTCCTAAGGATCAGGTGGTATGCTGGACAGCACTACTGAAGACCAGAGACGACTGGCGTGACTATCTGAATTTCCTATCTGAGGATGATTTTGTATTTGTGCCGATGATGTATCGACATGAGGAGTTCAAAGTGCGTGGATCATCCGAGAAGGAGCTATGGCTTGTTGGGGTCGAGGACTTGGTGTTGTACCAAGGGCACCGCTGCCATCGCCAGGTGGGATTACCCTGACGGATCCCGTGGGTGGCTTCAAGGGGAGGATTGATTGCCAAACGCCTTCTGGGGACCGATGCGGATCGGCGGCGACTTGGCAAGATCGGGAAGGCGTGAAGGCGCCATGCCACCACCGTGAAGGCTAAAGTGGACGTGGAAAAGATGACTTGGGGCGCTACGTGAGCTACCTTCAAGGCTTCAGGCCCGTGGTGAATTAGTTCTTCATGAGGAGGCGAGCCTGATTAGATCTTGTTCAGCATTTTCTTCATTAAGATTATGTTAAAACAAATGAACTATTTTTTGTTGTATTTTTCTTTTGTTTAGGACAATGATTAAATGAATGAATGGTTATGAATGAATGAAATTAAGTTGTGTGAATGGATGTGTGATCAGGTTTGCATGACTTTTCTTTGGCTTTCTGATATATATATATATATATATATATATATATATATATATATATATATTGGGCTGAACAGGGGGGGCGGCCAGGGTATTGGTCGCCTTCACTAAAGGCTGGGCGGCCAGGACCTTGGCCGCCCTTTGCTTGAGGGTTTGGATAAAAGAAGTTGGCCGCCCCCTTCATTTGGGCGACTCTTGCTGTGGATGTCTTGAGAGCTAGAGAGCTTAGAGTGTCGGATCCTTGCTTGAGTGAGCTTCTAGTCCCCTAGATCTTCAAATTTGAGTGATGGGGAGGAGTAGAAGAGCTCATCATGAAATCGTGCCCGATCCCTCTTTTTCAAGTGCGGAGGAAGAGGAAATTGAAGCCACGGGGAGCCCATCTTCTGCAGACTTGGAGGAAGATGATGGAGAAGAAGATGATGGAGAAGAAGACATCCCTGACGAGGATGCGGCCGGAGGTGACGATGAAGATGATGATGATGGCGAGGGTTTGGATGATGGCGGAGCCGATCAAGAGAAAGGAGGGCAGCCCAGGAAGGTAGGCGTCATACCCTTGCTTGGCATTCATCAGATCTTCTTATGTTTATGTTTATAGGGAAATGGATGTTGGAGGGAGGCTTGGAAGGGGGTGAACCAGTGGGTGGCCAGGGTCCTGGTCGCCCACCAGCCTGGGCGGTCAAGTCGCTGGTCGCCCACTGCTGAGGGCGGCAAGGGGTTTGGACGCCCAGGGCATAGGCGACCAACACTTTGGTCGCCCTGCTCCAAGGGCTTGTGGAAATAAAGAAAGTGTGGAGAAAAGAATGAAGTGGCTTGGAAGATCTAATAATTTGTTCATGTTTCTTCTTTCTAATGTGTGCAGGGTCCAAGGAGGATACGAGCTCGAGTTACGTGGGACTTAGTATGGGCCTGGTATCATGCTCTTCCTCTTGGGCAGCGAGAAGGGGTGGATAGAATGGGATTTGGCCTGTTCTTCAGGATCCGACCCTTCCAGGTGCACGCCACCTTCTTGACGGCGATACGAGAGAGGTGGGTGGATAGCTGCAGAGCATTTGTGATGCCGTGGGGTCACATGATCCCCACGCTTGAGGATGTGGCTTTCTTGATGGGGTTGCCAGTGGAGGGGGCCTCGGTGCTTGGCCGCGAGCTGAGACATTATCATGATGAGATAGAGGATTTGCTCGTGCCACAGCTAGCTGGATCGAAGAAACCAGTGACTAGTCTTCCGCCTGGGAAGATCAGTGTCGCGATGGGGCTCGCGAAGATGACACGCGGGCCGCTAGAGGACTTGGATGCGTACTTAGGGTGAGTGAGGCAGAGACTCAGATCACAGGGGAGGAGCGAGCAGCAAGAGTTGCGACTTTTCTTCTTGTACATCTTTGGGAGACTGATGTTTGCTACAGCGTCAAATAAGGTGAATCTGAAGTATCTCTTATTGGTGCGGGACCCTGTTGACGCCTGGAAAATGAGCAATGGCGAAGAGAAGAAATTGAAAACAAGATCAGACCAACAGTGAAAGATCAATGATGAAGCTCATCAACCACCCATCCGGCCAGGTTAATGTCCAGTGTCGTCGTCTAGCAGACGATGGCACCGATGAAATAGCAGTCACCTGACTGATGAGACCTCCTACCATATTTTAACAAGAGCTGTATTGCTGCCCTATCCAAGAATCTACATATGACATGTCAGAATGGGTCAGATGTTGACTTATTGACAGATGAGGCGGGAGCAAAGACAAAGATGAAGCCAAAGCCAGCAAATGAAGACTGTGAAGACTTCTACAAAGTCAAAATAAAAGAAGAACCGTCTTCATGTACTGCGTGCCCTGCTGAAGCCTTCCCGGGTTAAAGATGACATATGGTCTTGACATCATTCAGATGACAATGCTGATGAAACCATATCCGATTTTGTCGTCATTCAGATGGCAATACTGATGAAATCCCAGCCTGCTGACTGATGAAATCTTAAGATGATCTCAGCAAGGTTATGTCACCAATACAGGGCCTTCTCTGGTTCTGATGAATATCAATTTAAGGGATTAAAAGAGGCCAAGGCACGTGCGAAGCTTAAAAGCCCTAAATGGGCCAGCCAAATGGGCTTCCGAGTGTGGCGTCGAGAACCTCAACAGGAGGCCACTTGGCGCGTCGGGAGCTATTGCGAACGAATGAGGCACGCCGATTACCATCTGCCGAGATGCAAGAAGAGGAGGAGTCTATATAAACCCATTCCTTCGAAGACATCAGAGGAGAGGGCGGACAGACAGAAAAGAAGAAAACAAAGAGACAAAGAAAAAAGAGTGAACAGATAGCCAGAAAGAAAAAGAGATAGGAAAAGAGAGGGAGAGAGTCTCCGCCGAAAGAAGAAGCAGAAGAAAAGAAGGAAGAAAGGCTCCAGGTGGGCTGATAGGGGGAGGGAGAGGAGTCAATGCTCCCCCCTCCCCCCCCCCCATGTTCGATGTTTCTTTCTTTTTCTTTTTACTGATTCTCCGTATGTAATAGTCGAAGTCTTGATGTTTAGATTACTCATACGATTCTCTCCCTGTTCCTCCCCTTTATGTTTCTCGGCTTCAGCTCTGCAGTCGATGTAAATGATGGTGAGATGAAATAAATGCAGTTGCCGTGATGGGTTTTAGGCAATACGATCTTCCCTTGTCTCCATATGTATGCGTACTGTTTGTATGAATGCCCCATGGGCGAAATGACTCAGGCTTCGGAGTCGAGTCTGTTCTTCGAACAGGGATGAAGGTAGAACCCCCACCCTTGTTTAGTGGGTTGCTGGGTTCTATTCTCTTCTCTCTTCCTACTTCAATGATATGCCCTCCGTATGTGTTTGATTCTTGCCCTCAAGCCTCTTGTGCTGTCCGGGAACCAGAGACATCAATCTCTTGGTTCCCCGGACTGCCGGCTATAAAAGATGCATTTGAAACTGCAGACGAATGCAACCTTGGATCTTCATTCCAATCGGTGGATGACTAAGGCCTGGGGTCCCAGCATCGAGGGTTATTTCATCGCCGTTTCGCTTCTCAGATGATGCTATGCTAGTCTGGGGAATCAGAGACAGCCATCTCTTGACTCCCCCAGACGTCTGGCAGTAGACAGTTAAAAGCTACTCAGGCACCGATGATGGTCTCTCCTCCCCCTGATGATTCGGCCTCTCAGCTCCCTTGGCGTCCTTCTAGCAGAGACATTCATGAAACCTCCTCATGCACCCTTGATTCGGTCTCGATCTGAGCCATAAAACCCAGAAATCCCAGAAACAGAGTACCATAGCATCTCTGAAAACCCTGAAATTCTCCAGCATTCCACCTTCTCGGCGTGCAAGTTTCCCCGCCGAGAACTGTAAGGCCGAGAGGCCTTCCCCTCCTTTCAGCTAAACGACAAGCCCCTTTCTTTGAAAACCCATAGCCCACGGCCTCCCGGCGCTAGGCTCCCGGCGCGGCCATGAGCGCGCCGGGAAGTCCCACGCCGAGAGCCTCTTCCATCCACCAAAAGGCCATGTCGAGATCCCCTTCCATCCACCAAAAAGCCAGGCCGAGAGCCTCTCCTGGCCACTTCATTGGCGCGCCGAGAAGCTCCCTTCGGCCAGGGAATAGCGCGCCGAGAAGCCCCTCGCGCCGGGAGCTTTCTGCCGTCTTCCCTCTGCGCCGAGAACCTCACGCCGGGAACCCCTTTGCCTCCTTGCCTTCGTGCCGGGAGCCTCCCTTCCCACTTTGCTGTGCCGAGAGCCTACTCTGCTGCCCAACTGGCCTCCCCTATATTATGCGGTCCCTAACTGGATTCACATGCAACCCCGCGGGTTCGACGGACCTTGTCTTTACAAGGGTCTCGTCGACCTCCGAGATGGGGAATAGTGATTGATGATAGAGACATGTACAGTCTCCTTGAGCCTTAGTGCTCCCCCGCTTTTCGGCTTTCATCCCGGCATTCCGTCGATGTCAGCCTATATCATCCCTTGGCAGATGCTAAGTCTAGGGGAGGTGCTGCCAAAATTCCCCCAGGATGATGAAAGCCAATATTAAGCTGCCCCCAGGAACCTTTGCGCACTTGAACTGCATTGATAACCTACTCAAATGTTGTTACTGAATCTTAAATCCGAATTTTGTTCCGGGGGCTCCGCCCCCGGAAACCCCCGCAAGGGGCGTTGCCCCCTTGATCCCCGCGACCTGACCGCGCAGGTCAATCCGCGTGCGAGGGCGCAACATTAAGCGTTCGCTTACATTCCGTCGTCCCGCATCGGGTTCACGAATAACCCCTTTAGCTCGGGAGGGCTCTGCCATTGCACAAGTTTCGCCGGCTTCTATAGGGAATATCAAGCATTGCCCCATGGCAGATACGCGATTCGGGAAGTTCAACACTTCTCTCTCTTTTGGCTTTCATCCCGGCACTCCGTGGGTGATAGCCTATTTCCCCCTGGGCATAACCCAGATAAAGGGAAGATGCTGTCAAAATACTGATCGATGTTTTAAACCTCATCACGGTCGCGGCTCAGGCTACCTGTGATTGAGATCCTCCTTCCCCCCTTAACCCCGGGCTTTGAACCGCTGACTTAACGATATCATCTGTTCCTACGGTTGGTGTCATTATCTTGCCCGCCTTTCTGGCTTCGGTATGAAGTTCCATTTCCGCACATGAATATACGTTTGCCTCTCGAGGCCTCCTACTTTTAGCATTTAATCAAGGGTTGTCCTTCCTTGGAAGGACGTAATTAACGTCATAGCGTTCATGGTATGACGGACTTCGGGTCCTGACTCGGACTTCACAATCGACTGACCATGTCAGATCGAGCACACAATAAAATTGTCACTTCGGTGACTGGCACGCCAATAAATAAATAATAAAATAAAAAAATAAATAAATAAAATAAACTAAAATAAAATAAATGTGTCAAACAAGTCTGGCACGCCCGGTGGGACTCAGTCTCCCTTCATCTTTACGCTAAAGTAGGAGGCCCAGCGGCCCCCCCCTGAAACTTCTGATTCTGTGTACTTTCCTTATTTTCAGGAATCTACAATGACAGCTGGAATCATGTCCGTTTACTTCGACCAGCATCCGATTGACATGCATGTGCGAGAAGGCTACCTGGCGGTACCCCTCGCGTTCGGATCAATGCCGCCTGCCGTTAGGCTGCCCAACTGCTTGGGCGTCGTCTTCACCGACCTTCTGCAGGTCGATGGCAATGAGCAAGGCACTGCTGCAAGTGCCCCATTGAAGAGCACTGACCAGAAGAATATTTTACCAGAGAAGACGGCCCCCACGGCCGTCGCCTGCTATGTCCATCACGTCCAAAAAAGGGACGTGGTCCCCGCTGCTGCTCAGAAGGGGAGAAGAACCAACCGGAGGAGCCGGTATGTTGCTGTTGACCGCCGTCTCTCCAACTCCGGAAAGACAATGATGATAGGTGGTGTCCGGGCAAACATGAACGGTTGCCCAAGGGCGGTCAAGCCAGACGTGATCGTCCCAATGGTGCCCACTACCAACAGATTCCAGACTCTGGCCACCAGGCAGGCCAACTGGGAGGCTGATGAGAAGAAGCCGCTGGCACCCAAGCCAGCAAAATACAAACAGGTCTGGCGGCCGAAGAAGATCCAAAGCTGGGCCCCAGCTCAAGACAGAGAGAACCTTACTGATGTCACTATTGCCCGCCTCAGAGCAGGGGGCAGAAGGGAAGTGAAGAAAGATGAAGGAAATGCTACTGTTGTCTACCCCAGGACCCGGGGGAGGAGAGATGAGATTGAGGGTCAAGAAAGAAATATGACTGCTATTCGCCCCATGATGAGGGGCGAAAGATACGAGACAAGGGAAAACTTCACTACCACCCATCCCATGGCCAAAGGCAAGAGATGGGAAAAGAAGATCTACAATGCTGCTGCCGACTGCTGCCAAGTTGGCAATATGAGAAGAAGTGAACCAGTCACTGTGGTTACTGCAGGAAGATCAAGAGCCTGTGCTAGACAGGCTGATATCTTCAAATACTCCAGGACCGAGCATTTGAATGCTCAAGTAACAAGACTGGCCTATCAGCAGACGAGCCAGGAAAGACTAATACTCCAACCTGAGCCACAAAGGCGCGACCCGGAGGAGATGAAGCAAGTAGTCCAATACTACTTCCACTACCTGGGGAACTCTGCCCTGGGTCAACAAAGACTATCCCGTGCCTTGGGCACCAGAGGTGAAGAAAAAGAAGAAACACCTCAAGAAATGATGATCGGAGCCTCTTCCTCCGATTCAAATAACTATGAAGAAGGCCTCAGGGCCGGATATGACGAAGAAGACCTGTACAGGGAAGAAGCCAAAGAAAGAATATCAGTCTTTGACCGGCTCAAATATCCTGACCAGATGAAAAGAAAGGTCTACAGGCGGAAGGGAAGACTCCAAATCTTCGCCTGCAACATGGCTGGACTTGCCAGGGGGCAAGATGTACTGCCAACTCAGCCAGATGAACTGCTCAGGCTGGCGACTAGACCTGGTCCTGTCACAAGAAGAGGCCAGGCCGCAAAAGATAAAATGAAGAAATATGATGAAGCCCGCAAGATCACCACTATGACAGTCAATGTGGTGACAGCAGAAGATGAAGACAATCCCTTTTTTGATGATGCTGAAGGGACTTCTGAAGATATGCAAATCCCATCAACCTTGGATCCCATGATCCAGATGATGTTCAGGAGATATCAGCAGGAGATCAGTGCTCTCCGAAGGCAGCTCAATGAGAGACATGAAGCTACATCAGTCTCAAAGCAAGCTGAACCTGCGGGGCAGACATCCAGCTCAGCAGAGACGGCTATCCCAGCTAACCCTCTCCTAGCTGATAAGAGCAAGACACCGAGCCAACCTGTTCCACAGCAAACAGCAGCTCAACCCTCTGTGTCTCAGACACAGCCTACCGCACCCATCTTGCGCGCCACTGTGATGACAACTCCTCACAGCCAGCAACAAGCTCACTTCTTTCCAGAAGATATAGATCCAGCTATAGCCCACAAACAGATGATTGAAAGAATTGTGGAAATGAAATTGTCAGAAAAGACTGGTGGTGATGCTGGTACCTATGATGTGTACAAGGTACCGTATCCTCCCCAGTATGCTGCTAAGAGACTACCCCCAGGCGTCAGTAAGCCGCCGAAGTTCGAGAAATTTAATGGCCAAGACTCCCCTAGGGAGCATATAGCCTACTACACTACAATCATGGGCGACCTAGCAGTCGATGAAGCTTATCTGCTCAAGTTCTTTGGCTCATCCCTCACTGGGTTGGCCTTTGAATGGTACTCAAGCCTGCCAGCCGGGTCAGTGGTTGATTGGCCCGATATGCAAAGAAAGTTCCGCGACAGATTTCATGTCACGGAGAGAGAAATCACAATAGCTGAGCTATATGCAACAAGGCAGAAGCAGGATGAGACCGCTCTGGATTATATAAAAAGATGGAGAAACCTCGCCATGAGATGCATGCGGCCTCCACATCACGAGGACGCCGTCCAGATTTGCAAGCAGAATCTTCGGCGGGAGACTCTCGAAAAGATGATCGGGATGGAGATAGGGTCATTTGACCGACTAAACAATGCCGCGGCGGAGGTCGAGGCCTTCCTCTCCAGCAGTCCTTCAGTTGCTACTGCTGTGTACCAGAAAACTAGATGGGCTGATAAACGGCCCATGCCTACAGAAGTCAGTACAGTAGACTTCAAGATGTTCGAGCAACAAAAAGATAAAGAAAAAGGCATTGCCCGCCCTCCTCCCACTAGGCCGGCTGATCAGAAGGATGGCCCCGCTCTGCGAGCCAGGATGAGCAAGCCTTATTCCTTTCCTAAGGAAAAGACTCGGCTCCTGTTTGAGTGGGCCGCCCAATTTGACAAGATTGTCCTTCCGGATCCAAAGAGACCTGATGATACCAAAAGAAAAGATGACCCCCGCTTCTGCCCATATCATCAAGCATTGGGTCATCCTATTGAAGATTGCTATGTATTTAAAGATATTATTGAAAGAATGATTAAAAAAGGGGAACTCGAACTGGGTGAGTATAGAGTGGACCCTCCATGCCTGCATGAGTTGCCTGAGTTAAAAAGAGCAGTCAATATGATATCTCTATACCAGCAATCGCCCAAAGAAATGTTGAAAGAAACAGACACCGATGAGCCCATCCTGTGGGAGCATGTCAAGTCCCCAGGCCTTATGAATAAGATGAAAAATAAATCAAAAATGCCAGATGTGCTGGATGACCCGTTATGGGTGCAGATGTCGACCGCCGAAAGGAAGGAAAAGCAGGTGCAAACAAACACAAGGAGGGACAAAGTCTTCTCCTGTAACATGCTGTCAGTTTTACCCGGCGATGGCCAGACTTCCGAAGGGGATGATGAAGAGATATGCTTCATGCCGATAAGGTCAGAGCAAGCCAAAGCTTCAACCTCCTATCCCGATGATAAAGCCAACAAGAAGCATGGGCACCTCCCGCTACCAGAAGAAGAAGCATGCTACCACACTCCTCCTCCATATGCGGGGACGAGGGCCAAGATGTTAATTTCTGAAAGCCTGGACGCGTCCGGCGCCTGTAATAGGGTACTGTCAGTCCATCCTAAGACTAGGGCCGGGGGCAACGTTCTTGGCCTTGCCATGATGACAGAGCTATCTAAAAAACTACAAGAAGTCAAAGTGTTGCAGAGCAAGCTGAATGAAATGGGTTTGCATCTGCCTGGTTTGCACTTAAACTCACCAGCTCCGGCAGTGATGGGTAAACCCGATATGAAACAAACAATGAAAATCAACTCTGCCAAGGGAGAAGTTACTAAGGCAGAATTGTATGAGACCAAACAAAGGGCCGATGAATCTGCTCTGGATTATATCTACCGATGGAAGGACCTTTATGCCAGATGTCGGCACCCACCAAACCATGAGGAGGCTGTCCAGATATGCAAGCGCAACCTGAAAACAGAAGTCTTAACAAGGTTGGTTGGCATCGAAGTCAAGACCTTCGATCTCTTGAACGAGATTGTGGCTGATATTGAGGACTTTTTGGCGAAATATTACCCGGCCGCTACCGCCCTAAGACAAAAGAGCAAGCCTGCTAGTGAACAACCAATGCATAAAGATATTTACATTGTCGACTTCCAAGCTTTTGAGAAGAAAAAGGCGAAAGAGGCAGCTAGCTCTTCATCAGCAAAGACTGGCGAGCTAGGCCACTCCCTAAGAAGCAAAATGACTAAACCCTACTCCTTTCCAAAAGAAAAGACTCGGGTCCTATTCGAATGGGTCACCCACCACGGCAAGATCATACTCCCGGCCCCAAAGAAGCCCGGTGATGCCTCAAGGAAAGATGAGCCTCGCTTCTGTCCGTACCATCAGATGCTCGGACACCCTATTGAGGACTGCTACGTCTTCAAAGATGTTATATAAAGCTTGATACAGAAAGGTGAGCTGCAGATAGGGGAATATAAAGTGGACCCACCGCGTCTCCATCGAATGCTCAATTTCAAGAAGGCAGCCGATATGGCCGCACCACACCCGCCAAAGAGCGATTTGCTCTAAAGGGCATTTTCAATACGAATGATACCCCGTTCTGGGGTAGGTGTATGCCAAAAAGAATGATGGTGAAAGATACCAGTGATACCCCTTCCTGGGGGCAGATGTACACACAAAAAAAAGAGAAATAAAAAGAGAAATAAAAAAAATGAAAATGATGATGATGAAGAGATGCCCATGATACCCCTTCCTAGGGGCAGATGTATTAACAAAAAAAAAATGATGAAAGGTATGGATGATACCCTATCCTGGGGGCACATGGGGATGATACCCTATCCTGAGGGCACATGGGAATAAAAAAGGATAAAGAAAAGAGAGATGATGAAGTAATATATATATATATATATATATGGTACTCCCATTTGAGGGGCGATGCACATCAAAAAAAATGGAAATGAAAAAAAGAGAAAGATGACAAAATGATGGAAGATGCAGATGATACCCTATTCTGAGGAGGGGGATGCATATCAAAAAAAAAAGAAAAAAAATGATGATTATGAGATGATGGAAGTTCCAAATGGTGTCCCATCTCGGGGGCAGATGCATGCCAAACAATGAGAAATATTGATGGTATCCCGTTCTTGGGATGAATGTATGCCAAAAGAATGATGTAAGACACACATGGTTCCCCATTCTAGGGGTAAATGTATGAAATGCCAATGACGACATGCATGGCCGTCGCTGGATATGCTCACCCCTTTAAAGGGGCAATGATCACGTATGGTGATGAGGAATAAAACTAGAGCATTGACCCTTCAAGGGCCATCCTATCACAGACTCTTACACTGCACGTCTGCTGCTGATGTCAGGGACCATCCAAATGATGGGAGCCCAGATGGCAATGAACAATGAATGATGGATCAATGAAGAACGATGGAAGCTCGCCCAACCATCAGCGTTCAGGCCAATAGATGCTCGATGAGATCCCAAAAGAAATATATATATCAAACATCAAGGTGTCGGCATATAAGCCGATGAAGGAATAATGGCACTCGGATGAGTGAATGATAGATACATCGGTAATCATACCGATAGATGTTTCACGATGGTCAAGGATATATAAGATGAGTACATCGGTATTCAACCTGATATATAATTAATGAAGCTCCAAGGTGAAGATGATGAATACATCAGAGCCCAAGATGATAGAGGTTCAACAATGTCCACAAGATGTTCAAACAAGATCAACAATGCCCCAAGATGTCAACTATCGGTGTTCACGCCAACCGATGCTCAACCACTTTCCACGGTTACCAAATGTATGCCCATCGGCGTCCAAGCCGACGGATGTCGGGGTTCGATCATTGACTTTCAAACCAACAACCATCGGCGTCTTAGCCGACATATGTCAATCATTCAGCCATCGGTACCCTGGCCGAAAGATGCCCGATGATCCTCTAGACTGCCAAAGATGTTTAACCGTCAGCATTCGAGATGACAGATGCTCACAAATATGGATTGCCAGTATGGACAGCTAAGAGAAATCAAAATTCTAGCTATCAGTGCCCAGGCCGACAGATATTCTTCCATCGGCACTCAAGCCGACCAATGGTCAAAGATTGCCAAAGAAAAGTCAACAGAATCAGTGAATATGCAAAGATGTAGATACCCAGCGGGTCAGAACCACATCAGCAATGAAGCATACCCTTCCAGCGAACGGCTTCGTGCCCGAGCTGCCATACACATTTTTGAATCAATTCAGACCTTTCGTCTGAGTTGATTATGAAGCCCTATTCCTTTGCGTTAATGTCAAACCCCACATTAACGATAAAACATACCCTTCCAGCAAACGGCTTCGTGCCCGAGCTGCCATACACATTTTTGAATCAATTTAGACCTTTCGTCCGAGTTGATTACGAAGCCCTATTCCTTTGCGTTAATGTCAAACCCCACATTAACGATAAAACATACCCTTCCAGCGAACGGCTTCGTGCCCGAGCTGCCATACACATTTTTGAATCAATTCAGACCTTTCGTCTGGGTTGATTACGAAGCCCTATTCCTTTGCGTTAATGTCAAACCCCACATTAACGATGAAACATACCCTTCCAGCGAACGGCTCCGTGCCCGAGCCGCCATACACATTTTTGAATCAATTTAGACCTTTCGTCTGGGTTGATTATGAAACCTTATCCCTTTGCGTTAATGTTAAACCGCAACATTGATGATAAAACATACACTCCCGGGAAACAGCTTCATACCCAAGCCCGCCATCCACAAACTTCAGTTCAGACCTTCCGTCTGAATTGCATGATAAAGCCCCACCCTCCTTTGCATTGGTATAAGCCCAATACCGATGATGAAACCTACTGTTGAGCGATCGGCACATTGCCCGATCAATGATGAGACCTATCCAGTTTAGACCCTACGTCTATCCTGATGAAACACATGAGATCTTTGCATTGGTATAAACCCAATACCGATGATGAAGCTTACTATGGATCGATTGGCACATTGCCCGATCAATGATGAAACCTACCCAGTTTAGACCTTATGTCTATTCTGATGAAACCTATAAAATCCTTGCGTTGGTATAGACCCAATACCAATGATAAAAGCAGCTGCTAATGGGATGGCCCGCCGCCTGAGCAATGTTAAAACCCGTCCGGGGTAGACTTTCCGTCTGCTCTGATGAAAATGCTACACCCATTCTCAAATCAACCCGGACCTTCCGTCCGGATAGATGATAAAACCTCATCCCTTTGCGTTAATGTTAAACCCCACATTAACGATGAAACCTACATTTCCAGCGAATGGTTTCGTGCTTAAGCTGCTACACACATCCTCGAGCCAATCCGGACCTTCTGTCTGGGTGGATGATGAAATCCCATTCCCTTGCGTTGATGGCAATCCCCACATCAACAATACAGCCATGCTCCCGGCGAACGGCTTCACGCCTAAGCCACAAAACACACTCAAGTCGACCCAGGCCTTCCGCCTAGGCAGACGATGAAAACCTTATACCCCTTGCATTGGTGTCAGCACCCACACCAATGATGATACATACACAAGTTGAGCACATGGCTTAACAATTTACGAAGCTAAAGTCCCGATAAAAAAAGAAGAAAAAAAAAGAGAAGAGACAAAATGGGGTTTAAAAAATGGAGATACCCCGCCAGTCTTGTTCAGATACTCTGAACAAGGGCAAAAATGGCCAAAACCCAGCTGTGGTGAAAACCCGAAAGGGCACTGCAGGTAAAATCGGGTACCCCGCCACGTGAAAACCTGAAAGGGCGCGTGGGCAAAAGTAAGAGGGGGCTGGCTCCGGCGAAAACCCGAAAAGGGCGCTTGAGTCAGTAATGTGGTGATCTTAAAAGAAGCCTCACCTCCCGCCATAAACTCCTCGTCGATCGACCGGCACCTTGCCCGATCAACGATCAAACCCACCCAGTACAGACCCTACGTCTGTCCTGATAAAACCCTCATACCTTGCCAAAGTCCCACCATGGTGAAGTCCACTATTGATCGATTGGCGCCTTGCCCGATCAATAATGAAACCTATCCGGCTTAGACCTTACGTCTATCTCGATGAAACCTATGAAATCTTTACATTGGTATAAACCCAATACCGATGATGAAACCTCCTTTGATCGATTGGCGCACTGCCCGGTCAATGATGAAACCTATCAGGCTTAGACCTTACGTCTATCTCGATGAAACCTATGAAATCTTTGCATTGGTATAAACCCAATACCGATGATGAAACCCCCCTGTGATCGATGGGCACCCTGCCCGATCGACGAAGAAACCCGTCCTATTAAACTTACATCTCTTCCTGTCCCACCGTGATGAAGCCTGCTGCTGATTAGCGGGCACACGGTCTGAGCAGCAATGAAACCTATCCAGTTTAGACCCTACGTCTATCCTGATGAAACCTACGAAATCCTTGCATTGGTATATACCCAATACCGATGATGAAACCAACTGTTGATCGATTGGCACACTACCTGATCAGCAATGAAACCTGTCCGGTTTAGACCTTACGTCTATGCCGATGAAACTTATGAAACTCTTCCTTGCATTGGTATATACCCAATACCGATGATGAAACCAACTGTTGATCGATTGGCACACTGCCTGATCAGCAATGAAACCTGCCCGGTTTAGACCTTACGTCTATGCCGATGAAACTTATGAAACTCTTCTTTGCATCGATATAAACCCAATATCGATGATGAAACCAACTGTCGATCGATTGGCACCCTGCCCGATCAATGATGAAACCCATCCAGTTTAGACCTTATGTCTATCCTGATGAAACCTATGAAATCCTTGCGTCGGTATATACCCAATACCGATGATGAGAGCAGCCGCCAATAAAGCAGCACATCGCCTGACCCGTGCTGAAGTCCCAATTCAAGCGATATATATACGTATATATAAATAAAAAAAAATGGGGTTAAAAATAGAGATACCCCGCCAGTCTTGTTCGGATATCCCGGACAAGGGCAAAAAAATGGCCAAAACCCAGCTGTGGTGAAAACCCGAAAGGGCACTGCAGGCAAAATCGGGTACCCCGCCACGTGAAAACCCGAAAGGGCGCGTGGGCAAAAGCAAGAGGGGGCTGGCTCCGGTGAAAACCCGAAAGGGCGCCTGGGTCAGTAATGTGGTAATTTAAAAGTTCCATGCCAACCGACACGCTACCTTTACCTCCCTTCTATTGATGAAGCCTTCCGTCGGTCAACTGGTTCCGCGCCCCGCCGACGATAGAACCCTTCCGGGGTAAACCTTACGTTTACCCTGATAAAACCTACATACCCTCTTTCAAAACGTCCCACCGACAATGAAACCCAGCACCATTCTGCTAAAGCCTGTCCAGCTCAGACCTCACGTCTGTCCTGATGAAACCTACGCATTTCTTGGCAAAGTCCCACCCCTGCGATAAAACCTGCTGGAATAGACCTTACGTCTATCCTGACGAGACCTACGCCTCTACCGACGTCCCACTGTTGATCGACCGGCACCTTGCCCGATCAATGATGAAATCTTGCAGTTTAGACCTTTCGTCTATTCTGATGAAACTCATGAAACTCTTTTTGCGTCGATATAAACCCAATATTGATGATGAAACCAACTGTTGATCGATTGGCACCTCGCCCGATCAATGATGAAACCCTGCCAGTTTAGACCTTTCGTCTATTCTGATGAAACTTATAAAACCCTTTGCATCGATATCAACCCAATATCGATGATGAAACCAACTGTTGATCGACCGGCACCTCGCCCGATCAATGATGAAACCCTGCCAGTTTAGACCTTTCGTCTATTCTGATGAAACTTATGAAACTCTTCTTGCATCGATATAAACCCAATATCGATGATGAAACCAACTATTGATCGACTGGCACCTCGCCTGATCAATGATGAAACCCTGCCAGTGTAGACCTTTCGTCTATTCTGATGAAATTTATAACACTTTCTTTGCTCGATATAAACCCAATATCGATGATGAAATAAACTATTGATCGATTGGCACCTCGCCCGATCAACAATGAAACCCTACCGGGATAGACCTTCCGTCTGTCCTGATGAAAACTACATATCATTTCATGCCCCACCTGCAATGAACCTACCCAGTTTAGACCTTTCGTCTATTCTGATGAAGCTTAAACTCCTTTGCATCGACATGAGCCCAATGTCGACGATGGAACCACGCACTGGACGATCGGCAAATCGCCACAGTCAGCTTTGAGGAACAGACCTCTCGTCTGTTCCAGATGCATGTCTTCCGCTAGCCAACAGGCCCAGCAAAGGCAATCCCATCAGATACCGATACGTGGTGGAGCGAGCCCCCATTCTTTCCCTGAGAGGATGGACGCTCTCCTGCTGCACACAGGTCGTCAGTATAAAGGCTGCTGAGACCATTACTCTTCATACGAAGGAAATAACAACACATGAAGAAGATGTTCAGCCACCCGGAGCTTCAATCCGGCAAATGTTCAGCCACCCGGAGCTTCAATCCGGCAGATATTCAGCCACCCGGAGCTTCAATCCGGCAGATGTTCAACCACCCGGAGCTTCAATCCGACAGATGTTCAGCCACCCGGAGCTTCAATCCGGCAGATGTTCAGCCACCGGAGCTTCAATCCGGCAGATGGTCAGCCACCTGGAACTTCAATCCGGCAGATGTTCAGCCACCCGGAGCTTCAATCCGGCAGATGTTCAGCCACCCGGAGCTTCAGTCCGGCAGATGTTCAGCCACCCGGAGCTTCAATCCGGCAGATGTTCAGCCACCCGGAGCTTCAATCCGGCAGATGTTCAGCCACCCGGAGCTTCAATCCGGCAGATGTTCAGCCACCCGGAGCTTCAATCCGGCAGATGGTCAGCCACCCGGAGCTTCAATCTGGCAGATGTTCAGCCACCCGGAGCTTCAATCCGGCAGATGTTCAGCCACCCGGAGCTTCAATCCGGCAGATGTTCAGCCACCCGGAGGTACAATCCGCGAGATGTTCAGCCAACCAGGGCTTAAAACTGACAGATGTCAAATGAATAGCCAATCGGGGCTCAAAGCCGACAGATGCAAGATATACAGCCGATCGGGGCTCAAAACCGATAGATGCAAGATATACAGCCGATCGGGGCTCAAAATTGATAGATGCAAGATGTGCAGCCGATCGGGGCTCAGAACCGATAGATGCAAGATATATAGCCAATCGGGGTTCAAAACCGACAGATGCAAGATGTGCAGCCGATCGGGGCTCAGAACCGATAGATGCAAGATATACAGCCGATCGGGGCTCAGAACCGATAGATGCAAGATGTACAGCCGATCGGGGCTCAAAACCGACAGGTGCCAGATGTTCAGCCAACCAGGGCTTAAAACTGACAGATGTCAAATGAATAGCCAATCGGGGCTCAAAGCCGACAGATGCAAGATATACAGCCGATCGGGGCTCAAAACCGATAGATGCAAGATATACAGCCGATCGGGGCTCAAAACCGATAGATGCAAGATGTGCAGCCGATCGGGGCTCAGAACCGATAGATGCAAGATATATAGCCAATCGGGGTTCAAAACCGACAGATGCAAGATGTGCAGCCGATCGGGGCTCAGAACCGATAGATGCAAGATATACAGCCGATCGGGGCTCAGAACCGATAGATGCAAGATGTACAGCCGATCGGGGCTCAAAACCGACAGGTGCCAGATGGTCAGCCAATCAGGGTTTAAAACTAACAGATGTCAAGATGTACAGCCGATCGGGGTTCAGAACCGATAGATGCAAGATATGCAGCCGATCGGGGCTCCAAACCGATAGATGCAAGATGTACAGCCGATCGGGGCTTCAAGCTGACAGATACAAGATGTTCAGCCAATCGGAGCTTCAAGCTGACAGATGCCAGATGTTCAGCCAATCGGGGCTTAAAGCAGATAGAAGTCAAGTATGCCGTTGATCGGGGCCTAAAACCGACAGATGTCAGATGTGCCAATTGATCAGGGTTCAAGCCAATAGATGCTCAACTGATCGAGGCTCAAGTCAAGAAGATCGTGTCAGGATGAAATCCCAGTATGGGGATACTGCCAAGCTATAACTGAAGGAATGAGTCAATAGCATTGAGCTAAAGATGCACCTACGGACACCGTGCCGCTTATTCTGCGCTTACGCCATCCGCAGGTGGGGGGCATTTGTTGACGCCTGGAAAATGAGCAATGGCGAAGACAAGAAATTGAAAAGAAGATCAGACCAACAGTGAAAGATCAATGATGAAGCTCATCAACCACCCATCCGGCCAGGCTAATGTCCAGTGTCGTCGTCTAGCAGACGACGGCACCGATGAAATAGCAGTCACCTGACTGATGAGACCTCCTACCATATTTTAACAAGAGCTGTATTGCTGCCCTATCCAAGAATCTACAGATGACATGTCAGAATGGGTCAGATGTTGACTTATTGACAGATGAGGCGGGAGCAAAGACAAAGATGAAGCCAAAGCCAGCAAATGAAGACTGTGAAGACTTCTACAAAGTCAAAATAAAAGAAGAACCGTCTTCATGTACTGCGTGCCCTGCTGAAGCCTTCCCGGGTTAAAGATGACATCTGGTCTTGACATCATTCAGATGACAATGCTGATGAAACCATATCCGATTTTGTCGTCATTCAGATGGCAATACTGATGAAATCCCAGCCTGCTGACTGATGAAATCTTAAGATGATCTCAGCAAGGTTATGTCACCAATACAGGGCCTTCTCTGGTTCTGATGAATATCAATTTAAGGGATTAAAAGAGGCCAAGGCACGTGCGAAGCTTAAAAGCCCTAAATGGGCCAGCCAAATGGGCTTCCGAGTGTGGCGCCGAGAACCTCAACAGGAGGCCACTTGGCGCGCCGGGAGCTATTGCGAACGAATGAGGCACGCCGATTACCATCTGCCGAGATGCAAGAAGAGGAGGAGTCTATATAAACCCATTCCTTCGAAGACATCAGAGGAGAGGGCGGACAGACAGAAAAGAAGAAAACAAAGAGACAAAGAAAAAAGAGTGAACAGATAGCCAGAAAGAAAAAGAGATAGGAAAAGAGAGGGAGAGAGTCTCCGCCGAAAGAAGAAGCAGAAGAAAAGAAGGAAGAAAGGCTCCAGGTGGGCTGATAGGGGGAGGGAGAGGAGTCAATGCTCCACCCTCCCCCCCCATGTTCGATGTTTCTTTCTTTTTCTTTTTACTGATTCTCCGTATGTAATAGTCGAAGTCTTGATGTTTAGATTACTCATACGATTCTCTCCCTGTTCCTCCCCTTTATGTTTCTCGGCTTCAGCTCTGCAGTCGATGTAAATGATGGTGAGATGAAATAAATGCAGTTGCCGTGATGGGTTTTAGGCAATACGATCTTCCCTTGTCTCCATATGTATGCGTACTGTTTGTATGAATGCCCCATGGGCGAAATGACTCAGGCTTCGGAGTCGAGTCTGTTCTTCGAACAGGGATGAAGGTAGAACCCCCACCCTTGTTTAGTGGGTTGCTGGGTTCTATTCTCTTCTCTCTTCCTACTTCAATGATATGCCCTCCGTATGTGTTTGATTCTTGCCCTCAAGCCTCTTGTGCTGTCCGGGAACCAGAGACATCAATCTCTTGGTTCCCCGGACTGCCGGCTATAAAAGATGCATTTGAACCCGCAGACGAATGCAACCCTGGATCTTCATTCCAATCGTTGGATGACTAAGGCCTGGGGTCCCAGCATCGAGGGTTCTTTCATCGCCGTTTCGCTTCTCAGATGATGCTATGCTAGTCTGGGGAATCAGAGACAGCCATCTCTTGACTCCCCCAGACGTCTGGCAGCAGACAGTTAAAAGCTACTCAGGCCCCGACGATGGTCTCTCCTCCCCCTGATGATTCGGCCTCTCAGCTCCCTTGGCGTCCTTCTAGCAGAGACATTCATGAAACCTCCTCATGCACCCTTGATTCGGTCTCGATCTGAGCCATAAAACCCAGAAATCCCAGAAACAGAGTACCGTAGCATCTCTGAAAACCCTGAAATTCTCCCGCATTCCACCTTCTCGGCGTGCAAGTTTCCCCGCCGAGAACTGTAAGGTCGAGAGGCCTTCCCCTCCTTTCAGCTAAACGACAAGCCCCTTTCTTTGAAAACCCATAGCCCACGGCCTCCCGGCGCTAGGCTCCCGGCGCGGCCATGAGCGCGCCGGGAAGTCCCACGCCGAGAGCCTCTTCCATCCACCAAAAGGCCATGCCGAGATCCCCTTCCATCCACCAAAAAGCCAGGCCGAGAGCCTCTCCTGGCCACTTCATTGGCGCGCCGAGAAGCTCCCTTCGGCCAGGGAATAGCGCGCCGAGAAGCCCCTCGCGCCGGGAGCTTTCTGCCGTCTTCCCTCTGCGCCGAGAACCTCACGCCGGGAACCCCTTTGCCTCCTTGCCTTCGTGCTGGGAGCCTCCCTTCCCACTTTACTGTGCCGAGAACCTGCTCTGCTGCCCAACTGGCCTCCCCTATATTATGCGGTCCCTAACTGGATTCACATGCAACCCCGCGGGTTCGACGGACCTTGTCTTTACAAGGGTCTCGTCGACCTCCGAGACGGGGAATAGTGATTGATGATAGAGACATGTACAGTCTCCTTGAGCCTTAGTGCTCCCCCGCTTTTCGGCTTTCATCCGGCATTCCGTCGATGTCAGCCTATATCATCCCTTGGCAGATGCTAAGTCTAGGGGAGGTGCTGCCAAAATTCCCCCAGGATGATGAAAGCCAATATTAAGCTGCCCCCGGGAACCTTTGCGCACTTGAACTGCATTGATAACCTACTCAAATGTTGTTACTGAATCTTAAATCCGAATTTTGTTCCGGGGGCTCCGCCCCCGGAAACCCCCGCAAGGGGCGCTTCCCCCTTGACCCCCGCGACCTGACCGGGCAGGTCGATCCCCGCGACCTGACCGCGCAGGTCGATCCGCGTGCGAGGGCGCAACATTAAGCGTTCGCTTACATTCCGTCGTCCCGCATCGGGTTCACGAATAACCCCTTTAGCTCGGGAGGGCTCTGCCATTGCACAAGTTCCGCCGGCTTCTATAGGGAATATCAAGCATTGCCCCATGGCAGATACGCGATTCGGGAAGTTCAACACTTCTCTCTCTTTTGGCTTTCATCCCGGCACTCCGTGGGTGATAGCCTATTTCCCCCTGGGCATAACCCAGATAAAGGGAAGATGCTGTCGAAATACTGATCGATGTTTTAAACCTCATCACGGTCGCGGCTCAGGCTACCTGTGATTGAGATCCTCCTTCCCCCCTTAACCCCGGGCTTTGAACCGCTGACTTAGCGATATCATCTGTTCTACGGTTGGTGTCATTATCTTGCCCGCCTTTCTGGCTTCGGTATGAAGTTCCATTTCCGCACATGAATATACGTTTGCCTCTCGAGGCCTCCTACTTTTAGCATTTAATCAAGGGTTGTCCTTCCTTGGAAGGACGTAATTAACGTCATAGCGTTCATGGTATGACGGACTTCGGGTCCTGACTCGGACTTCACAATCGACTGACCATGTCAGATCGAGCGCACAATAAAATTGTCACTTCGGTGACTGGCACGCCAATAAATAAATAATAAAATAAATAAATAAATAAATAAACTAAAATAAAATAAAATAAATGTGTCAAACAGACCCAAAGTAGGGACCTAAGCTTGCGTGGGGGAGAGCGATGCTGGCGCACCTCTTCGCCCACTTGGACCCAGTACGCCCAGGTTCAGGGAACCTGGGAGGTTTCACACCCTTCCTACAGGTATAAGTCTACCCCTTTCTAGGCATGTTGATTCTAAATTTGATTGCTTGATTGTTCTTTTTGTGATTTCAGATTTGGGGGTACACTCGGTTCCCTCTAGGTCGCGACAATATCCCGCGAGCTCTAATGCAGGTAGTTCCCTTGATGGCTAGATGGGAGATGGTCTGGGATCGGCGCTTAGTGGCCACTAGACTTTCCGACCTCAGGACAGCACTAGATGAGTACTCTCCCCACCGGGTGAGTGTTTTGAATAGAGCTGTGTGACTTGTTTTGGCATTTGTTGTGTTACTCTATCCGCAAGGTATTCATTTTTCTTCTTATATGTGTGATAGGTGATTGACCCCTTACACGACGGAGGACATCACTACCCAGTCTTGGGTGAGGGAGGGGCGAGCTTGGTTCCACAGGGATACAGTGCTGTTCAACGTGAACCTGAGGGAGCCGCTCTTCCTTCGCCTGGTGCAGAGGACCCTGGGATGGGAGCAGCCGCCAGTGGCGATTCCATCCGAGCATGAATCGGACCGAGGACATTGCCGGACTTCAGCGAACGATCAAGATTGGGCCTACCTCTACCGTAGAGAGGCGGAGGCACTACAGGACGGCCCTTCACTACAGCATGACCAGACCGTGAGGAATAGCGAGGCTTACTTGGAGGATTACCAGGACCGGTATGCCAGACGGCTTCATCTCGACACCCGAGTGGTGAGCAGCTCGTTCAGCTTTCAATTGAGATGTTTCTTGCTTTAAGCAAAGGTGCTAATCAAGCTTGACAATGTGGTGCGCAGATGTCAGAGACTGAGACTGTGAAGATACTCAAGGATCGAATAAGTGTCCTTAATCAGACGATAGTGAACTTATGACATGAGATCCGAGAGATGGTAAGCCAAGAACAAATTGATTAATTTGGAGTTTGGAATTGATTGAGCTTGACTAACCAGTTGCCCCTTTCCGTGCTAGCAAGGAGAATTGGCCTTGGTGCAGTTGAGAGCCGGAGGGGAAGCTAGCCCTTCATCTCGAGCTGGTGCCTTGGAGGAGCTAGAGGATCGCCTAGCTGGGGCGATTGAGCGAGCCGAGGACCGAGAGGCCGAGTTGGCCAAGGCGGTAAGAACCTAGCACTCAAGTTGGAAGTTGCTCTCTTTTCTTGTCATCTTTGCTTGTTCTTTACATGATTGTTTATTTTCTGCAGAGGAAGGAGCTGGCGGCGGGCCTGGTCATCTGGCAAGAGCAAGGTGCACGGATAGAGGAGTTGACCCGACGTCTAGGAGAGTTGAGTTCCGTCGAGAGGATCGAGGGTCGCCTAGCTGTGGCAAAGGAAAGAGAAGCCGAGGCGAAGGAAAGCGAGATGGCAATGGCGGTTCAGGAGCAGCGGGCTCCCGATCAGCTGGAGGCCTTGCGACGATGGGTACTACGGAGGTACCAGGGCAGAGGTGCCCCAGGAGTAGGAGCTAGGCCTGCGACTCCTTCCGAGTCACTCATGTCTTTGGGAGAGATACAGATCACCATGGATGATCTCATGGGCATGATGCAGTCTCCTGCGGGCCAGGGAGCGGTCCAGCCAGCTGCATCAGGTTCGCGAGCTTCGCGGCCCTCATGGCTGCGAGACACAGGAGGCAGAGACGAGGCTGACAGCCGGTGGAGTCGACCTCGCACTGGCGTAGATTAGGAGGAGATAGAGATAGAGAGAGATGGATGTGCAGCTGAATATCAGCTGCCCCTTTTGTACACCGGGGGTATGCCCTTAGGATGTTTGTATCAATGGAATGTGATGGACACGTTTGGCAGTGGAATGAGCTTTGTTCAGTGTACTTGTCTTGATTTGGTCTGATGTTGTCTTCCCTTCTACCTGTTTCAACCACACTAAAGGGAAAAGGTTACTGTAGTATGTTTTTTTAGCCCCCTGCCAAAAGCAAATAGTACCTTTCCCGATGCAGGGTCAGAGGGCTAAATCTTATTAACAAGATTTAGAAGCAAAAAAAGGGAAAACGTGATATGCCTATGCAAGCAGGCAAAATGTAAGCAAAAAGGGAAATATGATCATGCAAATGCTCATGTGGATGCAAAACGTATTTTTGGGTTTTGGAATTTTGTACATTTTTTTGGTGTTTTGTATTTTCAGATTTTTTTTCTTTTTCTTTTTGTTTTTTATTTGAATGTTTGAATGTTACACATTTTTTTTGGAACGCCTGGTGACCACCCATGTGGCACCTGACCTACATGGAGACGGAGGTTTTCTAAATTTACCTCCCAGGTATCCTGAGCGCACATCTAGGTTGATTTGGGCCTCTAGACTCCTCGAATGATGGTCCCGCCGATTAAGTCTTATCCTGATGACAATGCCGTCATGCCAAGCTTAGGCTCCCAGTTGCTTCCGACCGCAGGGATACACCCAAAAAGCGTTTGAGGTAAATGATTTGCCCGACCCGGGTCTATTTTCTCACAACTCTAGATGGTATATGATGGAACACCTTGGAACCCTAACGGTCAACCGCGTGACGCTGACCCAGAATCAGACGACGTCGCACCGACAGGTGACGCGCTTGCATTGACCTAAGCCCGAGGTAACATAGGAAAGCGTTAAGGGTGGTAAGTAGGGGTCTTGACCAGCCAGAAACACAAGGACCCCTTCACAGCGATGGCTTCTGTTGTTTAGAAGTGAACAACCATAGTGTATTTTGTTAAATATGGTTGCAACCCAGACGAGATTCATCCTTCAGGATCTCCATCAAGCTTTACGTCTTTTGGGGGGAGAAGGAAGAAAGTAGGAGGTAAACCTCCTGAGAGAACCAGGCAAAGCCGTTAACCCGGCGAGCTAGGTGAGGGCCTACTCGACTTTCTCCTTTTGGCAACTTCGGACCATACCCCGAGCATTATGACGTTAGATGCCCCTTGCTATGAAGATTTTGGTTTTGATTCTTTGATTAGGAGGGGTTTCATCTACTAGGGTCATGCACGGTCACGACCAGGCTTTTCACATGACTTTGTCACATACACATAATTTTTCCTTTCTTTTCTTTCTCTTTTTGTTTCTTTCGGGGAGAAGAATATTGTCATCTTGTTTTGGAATCCCCCTTTTTTTATGCCTACGGGGACACTGCCCTCTTCTCGTGCTCTGACCCGAGCTCGAGGGGAAGAATCCTACTCTCGCCTTAAGGATCTTGTACTTTGGGTTTCACATGCTCAGCATTTTAAGGGCGTCGGCTGTCTCATTTGGTCGAGGAGAAGAGGAACAAAAGAGTGATGCTTAGCTGGAGACCTTCGGATGAGGCCCCATCAAAGGTGATGCTACCCATTTTGGACAAACACGTGAGTGTGTGCAAGTTGTTTTTTCTTCTACTTATAAACATAGGCCGATGTGGCTGGGCAGGAATCTCCACGGTTCTGGCAGACCAAGACCCAATATCTACCACATCTTGACGATCCATGTCTAGCATGAAGGGTTGATGCAGATGAGCTTGGATTACGTGGTGATCACCAGGCGTTGATTTTTGGTTTTCTTCTTTTTTGTTTGTTTGTTTTGAGATATTTTTTCTGAATTTTTGTTTTGTTTTTTATGTTTTTGAATAGTTATGTACAATGTCTCATGAATAAAATTTCTTGAGGTATACCCCATTCCATGGATATGTTAGTTCCACGCCCTAGGAATCTACCAATTTGTAGGCGTTACCTGAGTAGACTTCTTTGATAACGAAAGGACCTTCCCAGTTTTCTTGAAATTTGGCCTTTAAACCGGTGGTTTTAGCGATTCTCCTTTTCAGAACCAATTCACCTACCCTGAATTTTCTCTCTAGTAGTTTCTTGGCATAGTAACGTGCAATTCTCTTGCGATACACTTGCGTGTGATCGGCTGCGATCATCCGTTTCTCATCTACTAGTTCCAACTGGGCTAACAGGTTTTCTCGCCGTTGCTCGGGATCGAGCTCGGAGTCCAGCTGCACTCTTAGTGAAGGAACGAATATTTCATATGGGAGTACCGCATCTGTCCCAAAGGTAAGTGCGTACGGGGTTTGTCCCGTGGGGGTTCGGACGGAAGTGCGGTAAGCCTAGAGGACCTCGATGAGGCGATCTGGCCAGTCTGAATAGTGGTGAGATTTGCAAGTTTTCTTGATAATTCTAATGAGAGTTTTATTTGTAGCTTCAACTTGTCCATTTCCTTGTGGGTAGTATGGAGATGAATGATGCAAATTGATGCCATATTTACCACACATGTCGCGGAGCTCCTAGGATGTGAATTGCAGTCCGTTGTCGGTGACGATGTCACGAGGAACGCCGAACCTTGCAAGGATGTTGCGTTTGATGAACTTGACCACCGTTGCTGCCTTGAATTCTGTGAACGCCTCAGCTTCTGCCCATTTCGTGAAGTATTCCGTAGCGGTGAGGATGAAGGACTTCCTTCGGATTTCTCCGGTTCTATCCTCCAAGGAACCAACTACGTCAAATGCCCACATGATGAAAGGCCAGGGAGCTATAAGAGGATGAAGTGAGGATGAAGGAGCGTGGACCTTGTCCACGTAGAGTTGGCATTTAGTGCAATGGAGGACAAAGTGGGCACAGTCCTCGTTCATGGTAGGCCAATAGTATTGACGAAGGAGTTTCTGAGCGAGCATGCGACCATTCACATGACCACCACATTCGCTGGAATGTGCGGCTTCGACAATAGCCCGAGATTCGGTCTCGTCGAGATAGCGGAGGTAGACTCCATTGAGAGACTTGTGATATAAGAGACCACCTATAATGGCAAAACGCTCCGCAGCTTAGCGAATGGCACGCCGATTGGCAGCAGTGGCATAATCGGGGAAGGAACGATCCCTGAGATAGTTTTCAATATCAAAGAACTAGGGGTTGCCGTCTTCTAGATCGATCTCAGGCTCATGGGAGATGACGTGGATCCGAGAAGAGGGCTCAGAGAATTGCTGGAACCAGGGGTCAGAATGTGAAGGGGTGTGTATTCTCTGCACGATGACCGAGGATGACGGCTTTTCGCCAGGGATTGGAAGAGAAGATGCCAGAGATGCCAGAGCATCGGCTAGAATGTTTTGAGCTCTAGGGGTGTGCACTAAGGTAAGCTTCCTAAACCGCCGGACTACCCTGCCAACCAAGTCTTGGTAGGGCTTCAGTTTCGGGTCCCGGGTTTGATACTTGCTGAGGGATTGTCGGAGTATAAGCTGAGAATCTCCAATGATCCGAAGCTCTTTAACTCTGAGTGCCAGCGCCACCTTTAAGCCCATGAGGAGCGCCTCATACTCAGCCACATTGTTTGTGGCCGGGAAGGTTAACTGACAAGCACGGGGAATAATGATACCTTCCGGGGACTGGAGTATGGCTCCGACTCCACAGCCCTTGGAATTAAATGCACCATTGAAGTAGAGAATCCACGAAGGTTCACCATCTATAATGGCTCTTAACTCTTCGTCTAGGAAACTCTCGTAGATAGGGGAGAATGTAGGGAGTGGATGGTGGGCAAGGTGTTCGGATATGGCGTGCCCCTTGACCGCCTTCTGATTGACGTAGGTGATATCGAATTAATTAAGAAAACTCTGCCATCTCACCAAACGATCGGTTAAGGCAGGCTTTTCCAGCAAGTACTTGATGGGATCCATTCGCGCCAAGAGCTTGACTTCATGCGCAAGAAAATAGTGCTTTAGCTTTTGGGCAACCCAGACGACAGCTGCGCAAGTCCTCTCCATTGGAGTGTACCTCTGTTCGGCCTCATTGAACAGTTTGGACAGATAGTAGACTGCGCGTTCTCTTTTAGCATCGTCATATTGGTCCATTACTGCTCCAACAGATTCATGAGTGGTAGAAACATAGAGCAATAAAGGCTGATCGGGGACCGGGGGTGCCAGGATGGGAGGATTTAATAGATAACTCTTAAGGTCATCAAAGGCCTTTTGGCACTTGTCGTTCCAATCAAATCTAGCCACTCCTTTCAACATGTCGTAGAAGGGCTTGCATCGCTGAGAATGGTGAGATATAAATCTTCTGATAAATTGCAATCGCTCGATCAAACCACAGACTTCTTTGATGTTCTTGGGAGGAGGCATCTCGGCAATGGCCTTAGCTTTGTTAGGGTCAATCTCAATTCCTCTCTTGCTGACAATGAACCCTAGCAGCTTGCTTGAAGAGACCCCGAATACACATTTCTTGGGGTTCATCTTAAGTTGGTGCTCCCGCGACCGTTGGAGAACTGCACGGAGGACCTCTGCGTGGCCACTCCTAGTTTTGGACTTGACCAGAATGTCATCCACATAAACTTCCATATAAGTGTCCATCATGTCATAGAAGATAGCCATCATTGCCCTTTGATAGGTCGCTCCCGCGTTCTTAAGACCGAAGGGCATGACGACATAGCAGTAGGTCCCCCACTGAGTGGTGAAAGAAGTCTTCTCCTGGTCTTCCTCCGCTAGGCGGATCTGGTTATACCCCGAGAAGCCATCCATGAAGGAGAGCATCTCATAGCTGGCGATGTTGTCTACTAGGACATATATGTGTGGGAGAGAAAAATCATCCTTTGGGCAAGCACGATTAAAATCACGGAAATCTATACAGATGCGGACCCTACCGTCCTTCTTCATCACCAGGACGATGTTAGCTACCCATTGAGGATACAATACTACCCTGATGAACTTGGCCTTATGGAGTTTGTTCACCTCTTCTTTGACCTTGAGTGCGAGCTTCGGATGAAGTCATTTTAACTTCTATTTGACAGCTCGAGCGTCGGGTTTCAGGACCAGACGATGTTCAACTAGGGACGGGTCCAAACCTGGCATATCCTCATAGGACCAAGCGAAAGCATCAGGGAAATCCCTGAGAACCGCCACAAGCGCAGCTTCCTCTTCATCAGTTAAGTTGGCACTTATCAATATAATCTTCGGGTTATCCTTGGTGCCGAGGTTGATTTCCTTGGTGGATTCGTCAATGGATACATTAGGCTCGTCAAATCTCTTGGTTCCATCGACAAAGGAAGCTATCGGATCACTACCCTCCTCTAATGGCTCTTCTTCTTCTTCTGCGTCATCCTCCTCTTCCAAAGCATACACCCCTAGACTGTCATCTGCTGGAGATCCGTCTAGTTCGATTGCCCCTAAAGAAATGGGAGTGGAGGTGAATTCAGAGACCTGACAAAGCTACGCGCATTTACTGGCCAGCTGGCTGATATAACGCGCGGGAACCTGATGGACACTAGACCTTTTGGAAGGGAAAGACGCTATATACAAATCTGAACCTAACCTAGACTCTACCCTACTATGTACAAGGGAATCTTGCGGAAGGGAGTTCAAGGTGGAAAGAGTCGGCCCTTGGCCGAGGGAACCATTTTCCAAGGAGGTCGTTTCCTCGATAGTGAACCCGCAAGCCCACGTTTGAGAATTGGCGTTTTTTTTTTTTGGTGGTCATGAGTGAAAGTACAAACCTGATGTGTGGGTTGCCCCATGACCGGATAAGTGAGGAGCAGAGGAAATGGTGGATGAAATAGATAGGGAATGAAGAGAACAGGCGCGGGCCTGTCCCTGGCAAAGAAGATGCCCAAGGAAGGGACCTTGTCGGGAGGTTTATCCAGATGGAAGAGGGAGAGAAGACCGAAGCCTACCTCGAGTGACGAATCGGGTAGAATTTCATTGTTGTGTGGAACTTCCACTTTGTGACTCAGCTCCTGCCGAGTTCTAGGCTGAATCGGCCCTATGACGAAGTGACCGTACACCAAATCTTTGCCTAAAGATGCCTTGGGTGGCTCTCCTGGAGAATAGCCCAAACTTGTGCGACCCTTAGCAACCCGGAGTTTTCTTCTATGCGTGGGCCCTTGTTCAAGATGACCTAGGCCTTTACCCATGGTGAAGCCCATCCTGGCCATGATCTCCCATCCCTTACCAGGAGGGATGTTGTGATGTGCAATTGGCCGAGGAAGGAAAGGGAAATCGGGCGGACCTAAAGCAGACGGCCCCACCGCGCCCTCTATGGAGAGAACGGGTTTCTTTCCCTTATCCGGAATGGTCATGAATGGAATCTATTTGGAAGTGATGGCATTAAGAGTTTCCACTAGCGGGGTACTCCTAATCTTGATTACCCTACCATTGTAAGGGAATTTAAAGCATTGATGGGCTGTTGATGGGATCCCAAGGGTTTGTTCAATCCAAGGCCGCCCTAGGATGGCCTTATATGCAGGGTCGACATCGAGAACGAAGAAATCCGATGTCATTACCATCGGTCCTAAACCATGTTGGAGGGTCACCTTCCCTTTTGCACACCTTTTGGAATTGTCGTAAGCTGAGATGGTGGTGCATACCTCTTCTAGATTTTCTTCCGGGAGGCCAATCTTCTTGATGGTCTTCATGGGACACACATTGATGGATGCTCCCGTGTCTATGAGGGTGGAGTCAACTTTAACTCCGTTAAGAGTGACAGTGAGGCACAACGGGAGTGACCTGCTTTTTGGCAAAGCAAGGTCTTTATCAGAAAATGAGATGGATGGTCCACACGTAAGGGCCATGATAGCCTCGGTCATGCCACTTGCTGGGAGATCCTCATTAACCATGATTTTCTGAAGGAATTGGAATAGAGTGGCTTGATGTGATGGAGATTTCCTAAGGAGTTCCAGGATAGAAACCTTAGCCGGGGTCTTGTCCAGATGCTAGAGAATGTCATACTCCACGGGAGGACTTTAAGAACTAACCCCTTCCTCTGGCTGGTATTGCCTTTGGGATGTGGGAATGATGCGATTCTGGAGAGTGACATTGACTGAAGCTTCCTTCGGGTCATCCTGTTCCAAAGGTTTTGGGCGAATGAGTTGTAGGGGAGCTGGAGAACCAAAGATATATGAGAGGGAAGTTGAATCATCTCCAGATTCTATGGGAGAAGGATGAGGAACCGATTTTGGCTGAGGTGGTCTTAAGAGGACCAACGGGCGCTCCTGCACCAACTGAGCTTGTGGAGAAACGTAGAGCTCTTGGTGTGGTATTTGAGGAGGGTTGATTAGGGTGAGTGGGTTTTAGGTAGCACTTGGAGACTGGCCAGGTGGTGAGATCAAGTTCTGGGATTGAGAGAACATGTTGATGTTCACCCAGGGTTCATGAACTTCTACTTCCGTCTTCCCATACCAACCTGGGAATCCTTCCACGCCCCACATCTGAGTCCTTTTGAGAACTCGTGGTTCCATTCCTATCACCGTGTTCACCCGCTCATGTTGCTTTGAAGTAGATGGGTCTTTTGCTGGTTGATGAGCTGGCAAGGGGTTATGAACAATGCCAAGGTCTCTATTAGGCTTTTTGAGATTGGCAATGGCTAGCTTCACATCGGCCCAATTGATTCTTCCCTCATCATTCATATCATATACCCGATCTCGGAACTGGAAGCTCGGGGAAGACGAAACCGAATCGGCGTGGACGGCCTCATTTGGTGTGGCCGAAAACATGCCTATGAAGGCATCCAAACCATTATCTTCTATCTGAAATAGGGGATTGCCCCTAATTCCAGAATCGAATTGAGGTGGAAATTCCTCCTCATATCCCGGGTTTGAATAAACTCACTTCATTCTAAGCCAATTGTTATTTGGTTTAGAATGAAGAGGATGAAAGATTTGGAAAATGGGGAGATGAAATTGATATTTTCCGAACACAACCAAATGTGAACACAAGCAACGCCCAAACAATTTTTTTTTGTTTTTGGATTTTCTAATCTTCACTCGGAGAAGAGAAGGAAAAACTAAGGGTGTTGTGGAATGAATTTCGGGAGCCTAATAGAAATTTCACTCAACCCAAGGTGACTAACGGGACTTCCAAGGTACAACCTGCCTGGCGACCGTGTGGGAATCCACAGTTCCCGAGGACTCACGGAGGTTCCCGATTGGACTGAACCAATTACACCTGAGTGGGAATCCCCGAGTGAATAGTTCAATGCCAACGGGAGGGTTTCCTAGAAGGGGGTGATGTCGGCTCTTCCTAAAACCCACACCCGTAGATTAACCTGTAGAAATTAATCACGCAACGCACACACGAGCAAAGTTAAGAGAGACATAACAGATTTGGAGCACATACAACACTAGAACGGAGGAGGAGTATGGAGCAGGCAGAGGGCGGCCAGAGTGATGGTCGCCTACAGAGTTGGGCGGCCAGGTCGACTATCGCCTAGAGGAGAGGGCGGCCAGGGTGATGGCCTCCTACCAGGGATGAGGGCGACCAGAGTATTGGTCACCTAGAGGTCTGGGCGGCCAGAGTACTGGTCATCCAGCTGGGGGCCTGGGCGGCCACTGGGCTGGTCGCCCAGGGACCTAGGCGGCCAGGAGTCTGGCCTCCTTCTGTTCGAGTTACAGAAAAAACTAAAAATAGAGGTACGGAATGAAAGCTAATGTACCAACATAGTTGTACCAATGTTTGACTTCAAGCATAAAGGACTTGCAGTAGGTAGTAGAGGGTCCTACCGTGATCGCCACTTCGCTTGTAGGCTCCCGGATTAACGGCGGAGAAGAGGGGGGGGGGGAAAGAGTGATTGGTCGGAGTGGAATGTGTAAAGATGGCAAGTCTCCGTGCGAGGGTACCTACAGAGGAACAAAAGGATTAGTACGTGATCGCCAGAGGTCGTTTTACCTGAACCTCGCAGGATGATGATCGCGGGGAGATGTTCAAGATGGGGAGAAGTGGATTTCCTCTTCCTCGTCCTCGGCCGGCCAAGGGCAAGGAGCCCTGCTTGTCCTTTGTGCCGAAGTCTTGCAACGTAGCTCAAGAAAACACCAAAAAGAAAACCATTAGAGAACTTGTAGTGCAATATATGATCTAATGAAATGGAATCAAGCAAAAAAAATGGTGGTTAAGTACCTGGGGGGTGGGAAGGAAGGATGGTCGAGACTTTCGACCACCCACCTCCCCTTTGTTTTTGTTTTAGAAAACCTCTTAGGATTGAGGGCTAGGAGGATGCTATATGCAATATTGTACTTACCTAGAAGTCGAGATACACACAGGAAGCATGGAATCAGAAGTGAAGAAGTTCAAACCAGGTGGAAGGAGGAAGAAGAAGCCTCCGGGATGAAGTTCTGTGAACTCCCATTCTCCCCCGAACTCCTCTCCCAACTCTCTCCTCGAACTCCCCAAAATTCTCTCCCAACTTCCCCCCAAAAAACTCCCTCTCCTCCCGAGAGTGGTAGCCTTTGGTTCCATATGTCGGGAGTTGCAAATCGTGGGTAGAGATCGTGTGGAACGAGGGAGAGAATGTGGCCACGAGCTGGGTCACGTTCTCTGACCAAGTAAATAGGGGGAAGGCGGCAACACCGTTGGCCACCTTGAAGAGGAGGGCAGCCAAGACTCTGGCCACCTTCCTGGGGAGGGCGACCATCGCCCTGGTCGCCCGGGACTGGGGGCGGCCAGGACTTTGGCCGCCCAGTCCCATGGTCTTGGGCTCCTTATATGGACGTGGCCCAATAGCCGAGGGGCTATGGGCTGGACTGAAAAGCTCAAACATCGGTAAAAATGAGTGAAACAATCAAGTGTCATTCACACGAGGGCCCATTGGGGATCCGCGAAATGTCCAAAATTAGGCGTCTACCATCGGAGGGATGTAAGCAAGCCGGGCTATTCCGACAGGTTGTTGAAATCTTCTTCCCATAGTGGGGATGTTGGCCTGTCGGGCGCAGGCCCCAAAACTTTCACGGTGTGGAGGATCCACGATCGTTTCCTCTTTCCTTGGGGCAAGGCCCCTTTTCTTGTTCTTCTCTGCTCCAGTAAATCCGGAGCGGTGGCGGACTGGTGCATCCTGGTGGGTAGGTTGGATCTTCTTAGGGACCCAAACTTGCTTAGATATTCCTGGCTTGGGAGCCAACTTTCTACGGCCATGATAGCCAGCTTCTTCTTTCTCGGCTCTCCTTCCGGAGAGGGCTTGGTAGGAGTTGTAGATAGGTACTGCGGGGATCACCCGATCCGGGCTCACTCGAGCATCGCGTCCGTCCAGGAAGACTTGACCTCCCCCGATCAGCATGGATTTGTCGGACACGGAGAGACGTCAGGTAACAGCAGCAGCAGCCTTCTTCTGGAAGCTCCTATGTTGGCGCCTCCCGGAGTTCTTGGTAGGGACAGGGTGGGCCCCGTGAGTGATATGGTGCACCATGTAGTTGGCGACTTGAATTGGGCCCGTGAGTGGGCCAGCGCAGCGTCTAGCCTTCGGGGCCTCGACCTCTTTCGCAATCTTCTCCTCGATGGGCTCCGAGGACTCTACTTGCAGCAGATCGGCAAAGGCTAACCCCAAGAAGTTAAGGAAGCCTACAGCTGGTGGGAAAGACCCGAAGATAGTGGGCACCGCCAGGTACCCGTGTTTAGCATGGCCGGCGACGATCGCGGGGCCAAAGGCGAGAGCGGTGAGTCCCGATGACGTCATCATCCACCTGAGATAAATAAACCAACAGTCAGTATTCTTGGGGGGAGCCTCCGAAGGCATCCCCTCTTGGCAAAGAGATGAAGGGAGACTCGGGTCCCACCGGGCGTGCCAATTTGCTAGAATGTTTTATTTCGTTTGTTTTATTTATTTGTTTATCAGTTTATTTGTGTAGGCGTGCCAGTCACTCAGTGACAAGTTTATTATGCGCTCGATCTGACTTGGTCAGTCGATTCTGAGGTTCGTGTCGGGACCTAAAGTCCGTCATACCATGAAGGCTATGACGTTAATTACGTCCTCTAAGAAAGAGGACAACCCTTGATTAATTGCCAAGATGGGGATGCCTCGAGGGATGATACGAAGGCATAAAGAATACCGACTAAATGCACTGATGGATGTTGTGGAATGAGTTCATTTAGTTGGCCATTCATGCAAAATGCAACGAGTTTATTAATTCATTTATTCATGTAATTAAAGGTTCAGTCATGCTTATTTAGATAGCAATGCATGCTAATGCAAGTGTATGTCCATGATTTCAAGATGAACGCTCAGCATAATTGAAGACGTTGGACCCCTTTTTTATTCATTTATTTGACTAGATTTATTGAATCAATCAGGGTTTTAACATTAACCATCTATTTTTAAAACAATTATTTATGTAGGTGCTCTCGTGCCACTGTTCATAAAAGTCAATGCATCAAGAGTCAACACAGAGTCAACAATATGCACATAAAGTCAATGCATTATTTTTATTTTGGTCAAAACATTATTTTATTCTATACATTAAGTCACTGCCCTCCTTGGACTAAGGTCGACGTCAGTGCACTTCATGCACTGTCAAGGGTCGATGCTAGTGTGAGGTTGATGCACGTTGGAGGGTCGGTGCATGCAGGAGGGAGTGAAGTCGGTGCACAAACGGATGAGGCCTATGCATAAGTGGTTGGGGTTGGCCTAAAATGGCGCTAGGGTTAAGTTGAGGCTAAAACGGCGTGGGGTGTTGCTGAGGCTAAAACGGCGCAGGGGTTAAGCTGAGGCTAAAACGGCGCGCCCTGGCCCCGCCGGATGGAGGCCAAAAGGGTTGAATGGAGTTATGAGTGTAAGGCTAAAGCGGCGTGGGGGGTGCCGCGCCGGAAAATGGCGCGCCGGTTTAGGGCCGCGCTGGATTAGAGCAGGTTTGGTTTGTTTTGGGTTAAAATGAAAGGCCAGGTTATTTTCTTGGAACCTTGATGTTAATTAAGAAGATTAAAGAGTTTATTCAGGTCTCAATTGTCCTGCAGACATGGCCAGTCCAGACTTATGCGAGGTTCCTACTTGAGCATAGTCCAACATAGACTTATGGCCTAAAGTTCATCATAATTCAGACTAAGTGCTCAATCAAAAATTGGGCAACACCTCCCCATGTCCAGAGGGTTGCGGGGGTGAAGTGGAGACAGTCGCACAGCATCTGGGGTACGCTCCTTAAAGCCGGGAGTGCCAAACGGTGACCGGCGGATTTCGATGGAGGGAAAACCCTGAGGGCTAGCCTACGAGGGGCACCAACACTCCATGAGTCAAAAATATCGATCAGAGGGACGGCCGAGATGGGACGAGACCTCGAGGACTAGCCTACGAGAGGTACCTTACCCACATCCACCACCATTCCTGAGGGAATGTGGATTTGATGTCGAGTTGAAGACCCATTTCTATGAACCTTCGGGGGCTCATAGTGCTCCACACCTCAGAGGGATCGGATCCTACGGCCATATGGTGATTAGAGGAGAAACAGCGGAGTGTTTGATGGGGAATGTCCCCCTCCCCGGTATGTGGATCACTACTACTGAAGAAAACACGATATTCACGCTAAAATTCTGATGTCACCTGCACGATAGGGGTGGGAAGCAGGTCACATTGAGCAGACCTTCTCCCCACCTATCTCTGGGTAGAGAGATCGCAGTAATCCATTGTTGGTTTGTTAAGCCATTGGCAGTAGATTAGATATGGAGAGGGGTTTGCTGATTAGCATTTAGAGGCCGGCCGTGAACATACGACCTGTGGAGATTGAAAGGGGCAATCACTCGAACAACCGGCGGGTAGCATAAAAGTAGATGATCATGCCAGAAAACCTTGCACCCAGGCTATATGGGTGACCCTATTCTCCCCGGTTCATGATTGTGAACGGGGTGATGGTGAGGGGCCCATCCCGATAGATAAAGGGAGGTGCATATACACGTAAGCCTCCAGCATGGGAAAACGTGATAAACACACGGTATATTCGAGACATTCGACCCATTGAGGAAAGAAAGTCCTAGGGAGGGGGATAATATTAATGTAGCCCATGGCTTAGCCAGGGCATGGGATCAAGTGACAGAGACGGGTAACACGGAAGTGGACGCAACACAGAGGACATGCGAACTCAAGCATCCACCCATATTCTCATTCATACCCAAATGGCATCACACAGATAACGAAGGGAAGAAGAGTAATTAAATCTGACTCAAGCGCATGAGCAAATGATATTGGCATTATATCACAGGCGTGGCCCGATTACATCTCCTCTCTGGGGAGGAAGAGCGGCTACAGATAGCGCTACAAGGAGCTAAATTGCTCAAGAGAAAAGCAAATGGGGAAGGGATTGTGGGCTCATTTCATCGCCCGTTCCATTACGAGACTCAGGGTATTGACAGAAGGGAAGGAGACAGGAGAAGAAGATCCAGACGACTTTCGCAAACCCACCTCGAATATCTACAGCCAGAGAATAGGGTATCAGAAACGGGCTCTTCGCTTCCCTTTCTTTCTCCCCAAGCCTCTCTTCTCTCTATTCTCGTCTTCTATCTTCTCTTCTTCTATACTGGATCTCTTTTCGTTCTCCCCCCTTTCTTCTTCGGCAGAGGGTTCATTTATATAGCAAAACGATTGACCATGGCTTCACCCGGCGTGGGAATAGCACGTCGGATAAGGGGTCACCCTGTTGCGCGTCGGGAATGTGGGCGTCGAAAATGGGTAGCGCGCCGATTAGGGGGGCGTGTCGTATTAACCCCTCCTTCGTGTTCATTTAACACAGGCCAAACGATGGGCTCTGGAGTGGCTCTGGGAGTCACTGTGATCTTTCATCTCACCACGACCTTGCCAAACCACGGTGGGAGGCATCAATAAAGCTTTCAAGTCGTTGAACGGCCGCCTGCGGAATCTCGTGCATCTTCAGCTTAGACACGTGGGTTTTCCGCTGATACGGGCCTCGGCACTGTAGCTTGTTCTGTCGGCTCGGCTTACCTTACCTTCATAGCTTTCTCGGGGAGTGAAATACCACCCGGGGTACTTTCGCCTTGACTGGGCGATCATTTGATCACTGACGGACCCGATTTACGGAGAAGATGTACCCATACCAGGTTATCCGGGTCCTCTGCCCACGGAGCCTTCGGTCCCTTGCTCTGAAAGGGCCGAGCATGTTTCATCACCTCGGGAGGATTTTTCTTTCAGGTGGCGATCCACCAGGTATACCCTTGTCCTTGGTCGGACAATGGATGTTGTTCGTGCGGCACGATCGAGTCGATGCCGGTTCATTGGGCAGGCTCGTCGACACTGCCGATTTGTTGTGGATTCTTCTCGATCCTCCTGAGGTGAAGTCCCCGGTGTTCGTGATGGGTGACCTGAGGCTCTGGCAGCTTGAGAAGGCTTCGGTGCATTGGTTTCTTTCAGCTTCTTCGCTTCAGCGGGCCGCATCATTTCTGTCATTTAGGCTTGGTCGCCATCGAGCATATTTTGAGTGCCAACATAGTTTTCAAATAAAAGAAAAAAAAAGACCTTAACCCATTTGGGCAGTGTCATTGTACCAGTCATATTTTACCCTTGCATGTGCATGTCCACACATATGCATACCCCTCTACCTCACTAGTGGAGCCCATAACATGAACAAAACGGTTGAAAGAATAAAAAGTCGGGAAGCCCTGCATGCCTGGTGTGACTCACCCGCTGGTTCAGTCAACCGAATTTTAGTTTCGAGCAACCGATCAGCGGATGCATCGACGCGCCGCTTTGCTAGAGTCGACCCACCTGGTAGGCGTTCCTGTCTCAGGAAGGATTGGTCGACCGATCTCATTAGTTCGGTCGACCGAACTCCCCGTTCCAAAAAAAGAAGAATAATAATAATAAAATGAGAGAGGAGAGGTGATCCGGTGGCGTCGTCCTCACCTTCTCGTGCCGGATCACCCCCCTCTCAACTCTTAGATATATATATATATATATATATATATATATATATATATATATAAGAAAACAAAAAAATGGGGAAGTGATTCGGCTATAGTGGGCACGCCGGATCACCCTCCCCTCTTCTCATCTCTCTCTCTCTCTCTTCTCACCGATTCACCCTCTCTCTCATTTCAGTAAAAGGGGGGAAGAAAATAGAAAACAAACAAAAGAAAGCAACAAAACAATAACAGCAAAAAGTGATGAATGATCAAACAAAAAAACAAGAACAAATGAACAAATAATTGATGACTAAAGAATAACAAAAAATTGTAATAATACTAATAAATGAACAAGAATAATAATTGGGCAACAATATATACACGGTTACATAAAAAATGCACGCATGCACCTAAATAAAATCAAATAATTGAATAACAAGAATAATAATATCTGTTCCAGAACCCCTGCTTCCCCAGACCCGGTGTGAAGGGAATATAAATTATGCCTCGGTAAGTCGTGTCTAGACCTTGGGGACCACCCCAATATGGCCATGACCTGGCATTACCCCAGGCCAATAGCTCACTAAACATGACCCGTTTCCACTGGGATCTAATCCCACTCTCCTATCAAACTTGCCATACACTCGGCAGACATTTGCATGGGTTTTATCTATATCTTCGTTGCGCTTTCAATATGGACTTCCATCCGGACATGAAATGGTCAATAAGCAACCAACATGATTCGAATGCTCACACCATATCACATGGCACTTTAATGCAATTTAAGATTTTATTATCTCATTTCATTAACTTTAATTTTAGGCCGTAGGGCCCCCTTTTCCTAGCGACTAAACAAGGGATTTCTCCCCTTCTGGGAGACGTAATTAACGCCATGACCTTTGCGGCACTACATGTTTTGGTCCCGACACGACACTCACTATCGTTTGACTAGTCAGATGGTGCGCACTAGTGGCTCCGGGCAATCCCGGTTTGGAGCCCGAATAAATTGTCACATTGTGACTGGCACACCCACGCACTGAATAAACAAAATAAATAAATAAATAAATAAAATCTCAAAAACTGCATCCACAAGTCTGGCACGCCCGGTGGGACTAAAACCACCCTTCATCTTCGCCAGGATTAACTGGCCCTATGGCCCCTTCTTGAAATACTGACTGTCTGATCTGTAATTACAGGACTACATTCTGAAGATTCCAATGGCTGTCGCATTTGGACCCCTGGTCATTGAGAGCCATGCTAGGCACAGGTACCTAGCCGTCACGTTGCGCTTCGGCAGCTTACCGCCTATCATCGGTTTCCCCAACTTTTGGGGAGTGGCGTTCCTGGAGCTCCTCAACGCTGAAGAAATGAAGACTGTGACCTCCGATGCTGTGAGGGTCCCCCCGGAGAAGATAAAGATGGTGGGTCGCCACCCCCACCACATCAACTCCCACGCCCAAATCAGCAAGGGGCGCACTGCTGCTAGAAGAAGGAACACCAAGAAGGATGCCGGGACTCTACATAATCGGCTGTCTATCTCGGGCAAGTCTATATTGGTCGGAGAAGTCCGAGTATATCTGAACGGTCGATCGGCCAGGGTGATATCTGATAGGGTTATACCCATGGTGCCAGTCTTTAACTCCTTCCGGCTATTGGCCCAAGGCAAGAGGGACCGTGCTGCGCCCGTAATTAAAGCAGAAGATGGGCCGGCCCCAAGACTAAATAAATTCAAGTAGATCTGGGTTCCCAAGAGGACTCGTGTTATCCCCATCATTCAGGAAGAATATGAAAGGGTCTACCTGGGAGGAGCGAAGGAAAAGGTACAGGTTGAGGTGATAGCCCCAACCCACCCCTTGTCGGCATCTTCTACTTATGTCCGGCAGGGAGAAGTTTCCTACCACTGCAAGCAATGCTGCGAGAAGGCCTGTCCAAGGCACTAAGCCTACATGCTCCCTGTGCAGACAGGGGCACTATCACCTGCCTTCCCATCCTTGCAAATGCATGAAGAAGAAGATCCTAGGCCATGGGTCATCCCCACAGGCCAGCGAAGACTACTATGGGCCGTGGATGCTATCTGAAGGGTCCATAACTTTTACACTCCACCGGGTGTAGAATTAAGAAATTATCAGTATTGTTGGCATGCCCTCTCACCTCTAGAGAGGTTGAAGACAAGAAATTTGGTCTCCAAGGGGTGGACTATTCCCCGAGGACCACACACTAGAATAGCAAAGAAGAATGGAAGCTGGCAAGTCTACACCTGCCATATGGTTGGCGTATCTGGCCGGCATGGCGTCTTGCCCCCGGAACACGAAGAAATACCTGAGTTGGCCAGGAGACAAGGTTCTCCCGTGAGAAGAGAAGAAGCTGCAAGTGAGGTACTACAGGCCCTCGCTGAAGAGACCGGTCCAGAAGGAGCCATGATAGCCTCAACTGTCAACGTGGCTACAGCTAAAGATAACGCTGGAGTACCATCCACATTAGCTGAAGAAATTCCAATTGATGACAGAGGTGGTATCCCCAGCCCCTCTGCGAGTGACCCTGCTACAATGATGTTGCTACACAAATATCGATAGGAAATCGAACTACAGAGAACACAACTAAATGAAAGGGATTCACATGCACCTGCAACCAAGCAGAATGAAGTCCCTCGTGGGACATCAAGGGGCGGTGGCCAAGTCTCTGAAATTTCGCCACAAGAGTCCGTATTTCAGCCGGCACCCACTTTTACTGGGGCATCTTTCTCCAGCTGCCGCAACATGCGACCCTGGAGCAACCTGCCGCCCTCCAATGCCAAGAGATCACTACCGTGTCCCAGGCGATGGTATTGATGCCATCACAACAACAGCAAGCTCCTCCCAATCCGAGCATGAATGGGTCAACTATAATGAACAGGCTCATGGTGGGGTGAATAATCGAAGCAAGGCTAGCGGAGGAGGGCCGCGCTGACTACGCCCCCTTCAATGTAAATGAGGTACCATACGCAGCTCACCATGCTGCCAAAAGATTGCCACCCGATGTCAATAAACTACCAAAATTTGACAAATTTGATGGGCAAGGGTCGCCGAAAGAACATATAGCTTATTACATCAACGTGATGGGAAAATTGGCAGTGGATGAATCCTATCTCTTGAAGTTCTTTGGGTCCTCTCTAACAGGACTTGCCTTCGAATGGTATTCCAGCCTGCCGGCCGGGTCGATTTGTGATTGTCCAGACATGCAGTGGAAATTCAGGGAAAGATTCTACGTCACCCAGATAGAGGTGACTGCGACTGAACTATGCCCCGCCGAACAAAGAAATGATGAAACGGCGCTGGAATATATCAAGAGATGGAGGAACCTTAGCATGAGGTGCAGGCATCCACTGCTCTAAGAAGATGTAGTACAAATATGCAAATAGAACCTAAAAAAGGAAATTCTAGAAAAGATAATCGGAGTTCAAGTCAGGTCTTTCGACCGACTGAATAGCATTGTAGCAGAAGTTGAGGCCTTCCTTGCAAGGTATCCCTCCGCCCTTGCTTCCCCAAGCGAGCAAGACAGGCGAATCAACAAATGGCCGGCACTCAAAGCGGTTCACACTGTGGGCTTCAAGGAAAAAAGAGGAAAAGGGGTATTTAACCCTCATCCTGCTGAACTCACTATCCGTCAAGGGGATCCTTCTCTGCAAAACAAGATGAAGAAACTTTATGCCTTCCCCAGGGATAGGACTTGAGCTCTATTTGAGTGGGCTATCAAACATGACAAAATCACTCTCCCAAGGCCGAAGAGACCGGGTGCTGTCGAGAAAAGGGATGATCCCCACTTCTGGTGCAACCATCAAATGCTTGGGCATCCTATCAAGGATTGCCACATATTTAAGGACATAGTCCAGGGCCTCATTAAAGGGGGCGAATTACAAATGGGGAAATACATGGTGTTGTGTCCCCTGGTTTTGATGATAACAAATCATAAATCATTAGTAGATATTTGAGGAATATCTAACATGTTTTGGTTTAATGAATAGACTAAACAAGTGCAGGAGAATTTCTCTAAGTGATGTCTCGACACCATCTGATGATGTCTCGACACATCAAGAAGAGATCGTGTTGATATACGAATGGTTGAGCTCCAGCAGAAAAGAATGTGTCGACACATCTAACCAATGTCTCGACACCTCCAGAAGAAATCAAGCTGAAGCCGTTGTCTATCTGGCCTATGGATTAATTGATGTCTTGACACACTGAGTGAAAAGTGCCGACACTCCTCAAGCCTCACTTCTCTATGGCAGACGTGTCTCGACAACTTTGTGTGATGACTCGGATCCTGGCACGTAATGACTCGACACCTTCGTGTGGCAACTCTGCACATGACGCACATGTCTCGACACCGTTTGACGATGTCTCGACACAGTCATGATGTTATCTCGGAACCAAGCACTTATGTCCCGGCACAGCACTGTGACATCTCGACACATCAGCCACGAATCTTCAAGGTTTCAATGGATGTCTCGACACACTGTGTGGAAAGTGTCGACACATTCGTGTTCGACCAGAATGGATCTAAAACCGATAGAAGTTGTCTTCAAGATCTGGAACTTGTCCTGGAGGATCCGTTCACTCTGGAAAAAGCCGTCAAAGAGGCTACTTTGTCAAAGGATGATGGTCTGGCAGAGAAATCCCCTGAAAGGACTGTACTTTTACTGATATTGTCTCCTACCTACTCACATATCAGCAGGCTTGACAGCAAAGGGTCAACTATGCAAATGGAAGCAAATCAAATAATGTGGATGTGACATGAAGTCCCGCGATCAATGACACCCAAGAGGGGGGTGAATTGGGTGTTTACCAGTTTTAAGAAAACTTTCGGCCTTTTTGAAATATGTGATAAAACACTAATTAGGAGGATAAAATCTATTTAACTACAAGTTAGAATACAATATATACTAACGATCCCACAGAATGGAGGTAGGAGAAAAGGACCAAACGACACGATTCAAACCATAATGCACAATGGTTTTTAAGGTGGTTCGGATGCAACGATGGCAATCCTACGTCCACCCCTCACCCAACCCAGAGAGGCTTCACTAGGGGATAAATCCCCAAACAGAGACGACGCTCCAACCACACACGCAAGACGACACTTGCACACACACATGGGAAAGCACCCCAATACACACACACATACACACACACACACACACACACACACACACACACACACACACACACACACGGAGACGAAGTCTCCAACACGATCCGACAATCGGATCACCAACACAAACACCCGCTGCCACAAGTGCAGCAATCCACACACATGAGACAGAACGGATCTAAAAAGACCCACACACGCACAAACGCAGATCTAGGAAGATCCACACACACACACGAATCAAATACGACACACACACACATGACCACAGATCCAACAACGATCCACACACACACACAAGTTCTTCAGTTTATGACGAACATAAATACAACACCCAAAGCATAAAGACGATGAGGCTTAGTTTAGAAAACTCCTGTTTTGGGTTCCCCTTGAATGCATGTTGCAGATCTTAAACGTATCTTCAATCTTCACTTGAACGGAGCTTCAATCCGTGCTTGCTTAGCTTTTCTCCTTTCTTGCTTGCTTGGCTTCTCTTCTTTCTCCCTTGGGCACTCTTCTTGGAATCCTTGCTTGCTTGGCTCTTCTCTTCCTTGGAGGAGGTTGGCTTCATATATACCTTCAATGGGTTGAGAATGGATGAAGAACACTTGCTGCACAGAGTACTGCTCATGGCTACAGTACCCTTCTTCTTCCTCCTTGGACAGCGACCTCTTGGATCTCTTGGATGGTTAGGGTTTAAGGCTCTAATAAGATGTTTTATAACCCTTGAATGGTCCATGGATAAGCCCCAGACCAGATCCACAAATCATGGTGTAATTGGGGTCATTGGGATTAAACAAATGGGTGAACATTCCTCTCCACGAGCTTGAATTCGAAAGTCAACAATAGGGGCCTCGGGGCTGTCGGTCGACCAGAACACCTGGGTTAGTCGACCGTAATTTTACAGTCAGAACATTTTTTGGCTCTGGCAAAACCGATCGACCGACCCTATGGTGGCGGTCGATCGAAACCTACAAAAATCCCATCTTTTCGGTTCTGTTAATTCTGGTCGACCGACCATGGTGTGTTGGTCGACCGAAATGACCCATACCTACAAAAATGAAGTGTTAGCCCAAGGAAACACATCCATAAGTCAAGAGCTTCATATCCTTGTCAATTCCATGAATTTTGGGATTGGATTCAACTTGGTTTATGCATTAGACCATTTGACCATTTGAGCCGAAGGATCCCCACGACATGACCGCGCAGGTCGATCTGCGTGCGAGGGCGCACGATGGCGAGTTTTGCAAGGGCTTGAAACCTCATGAACTAGGTGCATATGAACACTTTGAAATACACATGTTCTGAGGTAAGGATCAAGTTCTGGGCTAAAAAACAAGAGATAAAACTCAATCATCCCAAGTAAATTATTCATGAAATAACCTCATGGAACACTCAATAACAAGGAGTGTATAACAGGGTAAGAGCCTTACCAATGGTTCTTGACAGTACATGACATATACTACCTGTTATGGATTGTAGAGGAGCATGGTGCTTATCCACACGTCTGGTTCACAAGGTGACTGCCATGAGTTTGATCCAGCAAGCAAGATAGTCAGGGTAATACCATGCTTATTCACATTAAAGAGGTTATGAAACCTCTTACCTCTTGTAAAACCAAAAGAGGTTATGAAACCTCTTGCCTCTTGTAAAATCGATTCAATCAAGTAGAAATGAAGACCATGTACCGTTGCCATTTGCCATCTCAATCATATTTAAACATGACTGTACACAGTCATCAAGAACATGTGCAATCAACCATAAGTTTAGTTATCATAATTCAATCACACATTAAGTTTAGTTATCATCAAAACCATAACGCCAACAATCATCAAAACCATAACTCAACTTGACATTCTAGTTTTAGCTTGAAAAGTGGACAACGCTGGTGTCGCCCCAAGTCACCAGTATATCTGAGCATGATCTCCAGTTCGATAACAAGGCAAGCAAGAGGAGAAAAGAAATGCTAGAAGCTTGCTGACGAAGCCATCTTCTCCCTGGTGCTGGAGGGAATGCAACAAAGAAGACGATCCTCTTCCTCACTGAAAGAGATCTCTTAGCAAGAAGGAAGGTTTTGTGAAGCTCCGTCCAGAACCCTTGAAAGCTGAAAGCTAGATCATCCTTCCCTCGCAAGGGTTGTGGTGAAAAACCAGGAAGAACAAGAAGAAAGTCAAGAAGACCTCAAGCTCTTTCCCAGATAGGAGACTTCTTTCTCATAGTGCTTCATTACGATACTCTGTCTGGCTGTTTCATTTTCAGTTTACTTTTCTTCAAAACACACTCCATATCATGCGTTCCCTACCTGTGAGTAGGAAGACAGACGGTGTGGTAACCGGTCTGTGTGTGTTGGGTTGTAATCCCTCAAGCTGTGTGACAGCGGAGTTGTGAGAGTGTATCTCTCTGTTAGAAGCTGTGAATCAGCAGCTGTGCTTTTGCACTAGTGATGCCTCACCATGTTGTGTGAGGGGTGGACGTAGGTCTCTAGATTAAGACCGAACCACCTTAAAGATTGTGTCTTATGGTTTGCTTTCCTTATGTTCTAGCGGTAGAACCTTGGTAGGACCGTTCATGGATATTATTTGTGTGTCCAGCTTCTTAGCTGTTAACTAATATCTATCTCATTATCATTTGTGTTAGATCTTTTTATATTTCTGCAAAGAAGAGCAAAAGGGGGCTGATCTATTCACCCCTACCCTCTAGATCTGCCTATCACATCTCAACACGTGGTATCAGAACTAGTCTCTCAGTATGTGGTCTAATGACCTTGAGAGAACTGGTGATATGGCAACTAAAGGTCCTATGGCTGAAGGGCATTCCGTAAATAGACCTCCCCTTTTCACTGGGACAAATTATCCTTACTGGAAAAACCGCATGCAGGTCTTCATTAGAGCCCAGGATCATGAAGTCTGGCGAGTGATCAGCAAGGGACCATTTGAGCTGCCTCCAGACGAGGATACATGGACTAAAGAACAGATCAGACAATCAACGCTGAACTGGGGTGCCAAGCACATCATGCAGTGCTCCCTTCATCCAACAGAGTACTCAAGGGTGTCAACTTGCGCTATTGCAAAAGAAATGTGGGACCGCCTTGAGGTAATATATAAAGGTACATAGCAGGTACGTGCAACCAAAGCAAACATGTTGGTATCCGAATATGAAAAGTTTAGAATGAAATCTGATGAGTCCATTTCGAACATGTATGCTAGGCTAACCGTGCTCACAAATGGCTTGACTGAGCTAGGTAAGACCTATACTGAGCAGGAGATAGTAAGGAAGATTCTGAGATCACTAACTCCCATTTGGCATACAAAGGCCACTGTGGTTGAAGAATCAAAAGACCTAACTACCATCAAGGTAGAAGAACTCATAGGCTCCCTGATGACCTATGAGATGAATATGAAGAACAAAGAGGCTGGGGTAAGTAAAAATAAGCCTTTGGCTCTTCAAGCTGGACCAAGCACTAAGAACTTATCTGAAGATGAAGAGCCTTCAAGTAGCAACACTGAAGAGGATGAAGTTGCTCTATTGAGAAGAAAGTTTAGAAGATTTTTAAGAAAGGAAGGTACAGGCTTCACTAAGAAGAAGCCCCAGGTAAAAAGAAGTTTCAGGCCAAGACTTAAAAATGTTAAAAAGTCTGAAAAGCTTGTCCGCTACTCTTGCAGGAAACTAGGACCCATCAAGTCTGAGTGTCTAGAAGGAGCTAAGAAAGTTATACCCAGGTGGAAGAGCAAGAAGAAGTAGGCCATGGTGTGCACTTGGAGTGATGAAGAAGAGGAAGAGACTGAAGGCAACTCCTCTGAAGAAGACAAAGATGATCTCTGCCTAATGGCCAAAGGAGAAAATGACAGCGAGGTGAGCTCTCCCTTTGAGCACTTCTCTACTGATGATTGGGAAGAAACTTACTTCGAATTGATGAATAAGTATGAAGTCTACAAAAAAGAAAATAAAACCTTAAAGAAGAAGGTTGATTCCTGTAGCCAAGATAAAACTCTCAATGAAAAAATAATCTCTCTAGAAACTGAAATTGAGGATCTAAGAAAAATGAATGAAAATCTTGAAGAAGGAAGAAAAGAGATGAAAGATTTGGAGGATGAAAATGAAATACTGAGAGATGAAATTGATGAACTGAAACTAAAAATGCAAAGCTATGTGAAGGACAACAATCTGTGTAATGAAAAATCAGAAGCCTTCAAACAAGTCAATTCACAACTGTTGAAAGAAAATGAAAAACTTCAGAAGGACCTAGCAGATAAACAAACTGCTCTTGAAAAAATTGTTGATGGAAGTGAGAACTTGAACGCTCTATTAGGAACTAAAATAAACTTCAACAGAGAAGGGCTAGGGTATGAGCCAACCAAGAAGAAAACTTTTGGGTTAAAAACTACCACCTTTGTTTCATCTTCCGAAGCATCAACCTCCAAAATAATACACCATAAAAATGTTCAAAACCAAGGAAAAGCAAAAGTAGGAGAATCAATCAACAAAATTTCTCAACAACCCCAAAAGGTTAACCAACAATCCTAAATAGGCCGACACCTATCGAAGCATCAGCCTGCACATTTCAATAGAAGAAACAGTTACAATGTTGGATCAGGTCGGGACAATCCACGAAACAGGTCGACACCCACATGGTCAAACGTACAACAATACCCCATGTTTGCACCAACAGGTCGACACTTTCAGTACAGGAGGTCGACACATCCTTCATCCAGAGACAGCCATAGATGGATAGAACATGAGATAGGTCGAGACTCTACCTTCTATAGGTCAACACCTCCATGGGTTAGGAGCAGTTATGTTCCCTATGGTCATAGGTTCACTCAACCTCAACAACCCAGGCACTGTAACACCTCCTATTTCTCTAGACCAACCAACTGGAACAGATGGCCTAACAATCAATCCTTTTCCACCATTCCCAAAAACCATAAAGTCCAAAAGACTAAGGAGAAGAAAAACCAGAACTCCCAGCAAAGCAAAAATCCTAAGAAAGTCTAGATTTCAAAATCTATGCTATCTTGCTTTATTGAAATGAAGAAATTATTGGGACCCAATTGTCCTTGGGTTCCAAACATCGTCAATTAATTCCTTGTCTAGGAGTGTCTTGCAGCCGTGCACAACCGCTTGTATCTTGATAGTGACTGCTCAAGACACATGACTGGAGATAGAACCAAGTTCTGTCTCTTGGTTGAAAAGGAAGCTGGACATGTTACGTTTGGAGGAAACAACAAAGGGAAGATCATCAGTACATGTAAAGTTAGTAAGAACCCCTCCAACTCGATTGATAATGTATTACTTGTTGATGGTCTGGAGTATAATCTGCTGAGCATAAGTCAACTATGTGATAAAGGTCATACTGTAGTCTTTGACTCTAATGAATGTTGGATCTTACACCCTAATTAAAAAGAAACTAAGTTTTCTGGTAAAAGAGTCAATAACGTGTACATGATTGACTTAGATGACCCTGCTCACATAAATATTTGTCTTGCTACACCCAAATCTGAATTAGCATGCTTGTGGCATCGCAGACTAGGTCATGTTAGCTACAATACTCTTCATAAATTGGTGAAGCATTCTATTGTCAAAGGTCTGCCTGAAATAAAATTCAAACTGAACACTAAGATTTGTGATGCATGTGCTCAAGGAAAACAAACTAGAAAGTCATTTAAAAGCAGAACTGAAAACTCATCATCTAAACCACTTGAACTAATCCATATGGACTTGTTTGGTCCAACCAAAATAGCTAGCTTAAGTGGTAAAAGATATGGTTATGTTTTAGTAGATGACTTTACTAGATTCACTTGGGTATTTTATCTCACACATAAAAATAATGCCTTTGATGAGTTTCAGGCACTATATATGCAAGTGAAGCAAGACGGTAAGTTTAAGATTTCAAACATAATTTTAGATCATGGTCGTGAATTCGACAATGCTGACTTTGAAAATTTGTGTAGGTCTGAAGGAATCATTCACAAGTTTTCATCACCAAGGACTCCTGAACAAAGTGGGGTAGTTGAGAGGAAGAACAGAACTCTTATAGAGATGGCACGCACAATGCTTACTTAAAGGCATCTACCAAGGAGATTTTGAGCAGAAGCGGTAAACACTACATGTTATATCATCAACCGCTCAATAGTAAGGCCACTCACCAAAATGACCCCTTATGAGCTGCTAAAAGGTAAAAAGCCATCTCTCTTTCACATGAAAGTTTTTGGGTCAAAGTGCTTTATTCATAACAATGATAAAAGAGTTCTGTACAAGTTTGAGCCCAAGAGCGAAGAAGGGATATTCCTTGGGTACTCCGATAAGTCTATAGCTTATAGAGTCTATAATCTTAAGACCCTTTGTGTGGAAGAATCCCCTTACATCACCTTTGATGAAATTGGTCATGACAACACTTGCAGGGAAGATGATGATGGGGAATTCCTGAACATAAAGGGAAAAGAGGAACTTTCACATGAGGAGACACAAGCAAATGAAGACCAAGAAGAGCCAAGCAATGATCCGGTCACCGAAGCAGATGAAGGTAACACTCTGCCTGATTTAAGAGTGTTAAAAGACCATCCCTTAGAAAACATCTTAGGTAATCTACATGACCGAACCAAAACTAGGTCTCATTTTAAAATTATGGATGAAATTGAACAACTTGTTCTTGTATCTCAAACTGAACCCAAAAATATTGTAAAAGCCTTAAAAGATGATAACTGGATAAACTCCATGCATGAAGAATTAAACCAGTTTGAAATAAACAAAGTTTGGCATTTAGTTCCCAGGCCTCAAGAGAAATCTGTCATAGGAACTAAATGGGTTTTCAGAAATAAACTAAGTGAAGATGGAAAGATAATAAGAAACAAATCCCGATTGGTGGCTCAGGGGTATAATCAAGAATTTGGCATAGATTATGAAGAATCTTTTGCTCCTATTGTTAGACTAGAGGCCATTAGAATTTTGCTAGCATTTGCATGTTCTCATAAAATCAAACTGCAGCAAATGGATATTAAGAGTGCTTTTCTAAATGGTCTTATTAAAGAAGAAGTCTATGTAGAGCAACCCCCCGATTTTGAATGCACTTATTTTAAAGATCATGTTTATAAGTTGGACAGGGCTTTAAATGGTTTGAAGCAGGCACCTAGAGCTTGGTATGATAGACTAAGTTCATACCTCACCGAACAAGGATATTCAAGAGGTAATGTAGACCAGACACTATTCACCAAGAAACAAGGTGAGGATATCTTGGTAGTTCAGATTTATGTGGATGACATAGTGTTTGGGTCCACTAAACCTCAAATGTGTGAGGAGTTTGCAAAACTTATGACCAATGAATTTGAAATGAGTCTAATGGGTGAGCTTCAATTCTTTATTGGCTTGCAGATAAATCAAAGCAATGAAGGCTGTTTTATCAATCAAGCCAAATATGTGAAGGAGCTGCTAAAGAAGTTTGATCTGACAAACTACAAACCATTAGGAACTCCAATGGGGACTGCCACTTCACTGGATGCAGATGAACAAGGTACTCTTGTAGATGCAAAGAGGTACAGAGGTATGATCGGGTCATTACTCTATCTAACTGCATCTAGACCAGACACTGAGTTTAGTGTTTGCCTTTATGCTAGATTTTAGTCTAGTCCTAGAGAGTCCCACTTGACTGCTGTCAAGCGTAATTTTAGATACCTTGCTGGCACTTAAGAATTGGGATTATGGTGTCCTGCATCCTGTGAACTTTCACTTATTTCTTACTCAGATGCAGATTATGCTGGATGCAAACTGGACCGCAAGAGCACTAGTGGCTATTACCAATTTCTTAGTGGGTGTTTGGTTTCTTGGGCCTCCAAGAAACAGCACTCGGTTGCCCTCTCAACTGCAGAGGCAGAATATGTTGCTGCAGGGAGTTGTGACACGCAAGTATTATGGATCAAACACCAACTCCAAGACTATCAAATAGATCTTGGTTGTGTTCCCATTCTGTGTGATAACACAAGTGATATAAATCTTGCAAAGAATCCAGTCATGCACTCTAGGACTAAACACATTAAAATTAGGCATCATTTTATAAGGGATGAAGTCCTCAAAAATAACTTTGAGCTCCAATTTGTTGACTCAGAAAATCAGATTGTAGATATCTTCACAAAACCCTTAAGCAATGATAGGTTTTCAACATTAATGACAGAGCTTGGTCTATGCAGACCATAATCCAATCAGGTTTGGGCTATCTATTCCTTGTAAGTTCTCAAGTTACTTGTCTTTGCTATGATTGGAACAAACATGTCTACTTTGATCTGGAACTGGTCTATTGGCTGTATAAACCATGCCTTGAATGTTGGTCACACTTAGGGGGAGCTTGTGTGCATTTCTGGTTTTTCTTAGTTGAATATCATATCTTGACTAAATGGTATATCAAATGTCGAGAAGTGGAAAGACAGGTCACTCCTGTCAGGAAACTCTCTTCATGCGTGAGGACAGGCCTCTGCCAACTACCATGAGTCAGAAATGCATGTTGATAATTGTATAGCTGATTTCTAGTGCATAAGCATGTTTAAAGCTTTAGCATCCAATATAGTACATCCCTGTGGCAGCAAAGAGATAAAACCATGGTTGAATGTTTGTCTGAAAGAAGAAAGTCAGAGGCATTGGCAGTAGAAGCTGGCAGGAGTATTTTTAGAAATAAAGAATCTCACAGAAGCTGGCTGAGCACAGTTTATTGAACAGTCATGTGTGGAGACATGCAGGACAAAATCTCTTGAAGAGGTCGACACCCTACCGGCATGTGTCAGGACATGCAGAACAATGTCTGTTGAACAGGTCGACACCCTACAGCTATGTGTCGAGACATGAAGGACAAGTTTGTTGAACAAGTCGACACCCTCCAGTCATGTGTCGAGACTGTCTCTCAGCCGCTCTTGGGTTTGAAGATCCAATGGAGAGTTTTTCTGATTCCTTCCTCCCACTGCCTCCTCCATTTCCACTTTAAATCTTTTGCCTCTGAACCTTCACTTTTCACCGTGCATTAAGTGAGGGGGAGTTGAGAATATTTTCATTCATTTATACAACCCTGGGTAAGTTCATCTATTTTACTCCTGGTAAAAGAAATGGTTTCTTGTTTATAATCCTCATTTTCGGTAATCATTGCGTTGAGTTCTACCAATCTTGCACTCATAATAGGATTAAAACATTCATCAATTCTGAAAGTTCACTGCAAATAGGCTTCTTGGTTTATGTATTGATTGGCATGTATTGTCCTTAAACAAGTTACCTAATCTGAAGTCAATTAGAGAATATGCCTCCTAAAAACCATACTGTAATAAATTCAGAGCAATGACCTCATCTTCAGAGAAATTAGATCCTCCATCAATGAAATGAAGGTTAATCTAGTCATGATGAAGGCTGTCAACTCTGTTCAGAAGAATTCAGAAAGATAAGCTACACTGAGTAACCAGGGACTTTGGCGTCTAAACAACGTGTTTCCTTGAGTCAAAAAGTGAATGCTTTATCGGATTGTTTAATTAATTAAAAAAATAGTTTGAGGTTGACTCTACACCTTGCTTCAAACAAAAAGGTTTTTGTTTACCTTCAATACTTGCTTCTCTTCGTTTTCCAATTGTGCCAAATGTAAGTGATGAGTAAGCCAAATGGGCTTGGTTCCATTTTCTTTAACTTTCTCAAATATTTTAATCTCATTATTTGTTGCACAAACGGTTTTATCTCAAACCTTCATTCTCAAAAATGAGCTTATAAGCTTTAAACCGTTCTGAACTTAACATAGGGGTATATACGCCATTTCTTATCTCAGGGTTGTTATTTCAAAAAGTAAAAATCTCAACTTTCCTTATTTAACTCACGGTGAAAATCGTTCTCTTTACCATTCCTCATTTCTAACCCTATTCACTCTCACATCCGCTCTCCGGCGACCCTGCACACTCTCACCGTGGAGGTCAACGCCCTCGTTCCCTCTCCTTTATCTGTGAAACCATCTCCCTAGCTAGCCCCCGCTGCCCTCCGTCACCTCTCCTCCCTTTCTTCTAACCTCTCCATGGCTCCTCCGGTCACCCGCAATAAGAAGAAAGACGTGGCTTCATACAAGAAGGCCGCTGCCTCGAAAGTACACACAGAAGGGCGCTCGAAGAGTATTGAAGACTGCCCAGCTGCTCAACCAGCAAAGAGAAGAGCTACCGAGGCCCAGGGTTCGAACAACGAAAGGGTTTCGCCGCCACAACCAAAGGCCAAGCGGCCACGGCTGTCCGCCAAGGAAAAAGGGAAGGCCAAGGCGCAGTCAGTCCCTCTGTAGGCCAATACTGCTCCCTCAGTCAGGGAAGAAGAAAGTGATCCCACCAGGATCCTCTTCCCTAGGTATATGGATTTTAGTGACCACGAGATGCTTGAGTATTTTCCTGAACTACTGTCGTTATTTGAATTGCAAGGATGGCATAGATTTTTGTCCGACTATAGAGTGTACTACCCATTTCTGGTATAGTAGTTCTATAAGAACCTATTTTTTGACGAGAACAAGAAAGTCCTTAGGACTTAGGTAAAGGGGGTCTCCATCAAGTGATGCGGGACGGACCATGGACTCGACTCAAATTATGAATGCGATCCTCGGACTCTAGACGAGCTCGCGATTGTCCCTTAGCGAGGGAAGCGTCAGACGTGCGCGGTTGAGAAACCGGCAGTGAGCTAGGGTGGTCGGCTCTCTCATGTGCCCGGATCGGGTCACGGGGCGGTCACGCTCTCTCTCGCAGCAGTGGTGCTATCACAATATATAGCGAGCTACGGTCCTAGCATGATATCTAGCAGCAGCATAAACAAGTATATATGAATAAAGCAAATGCCGAGTGTAGGAGCGAACACGATACCTCCACGCTCTCGGCATGGGGAAGACGGACCCGGCCGAACTAGTACTCCCGGGACAAGTAATACACAAATATTACAGCAAAGAACTACTGCCCACTCCACGTAGGGAGGTAAAGGGCTACACAAGTGGGCCCGGGAGGACCGATTCCGGGTTGACGGGCAGCTTCTAGCGACGTTTCGGCAGCACACATACTCGCTACCGTGGGGCCCACGTACTGGTCGGAGGGGCCGTGTGGGATCGGGCGGCATCGCTGTAGTGGGGACGCCTGGAGGGGTGCTCCCCTAGGGTGGCGGCGCGCTGGAACGTCGGTCGGAAGCCGGGCGGCTCTGATCGTCACCCGCCGGAATAACCGGCCACGGACCTGCACTTGCTGTTTTCAGGCACGCGACCCGGCGAGATCGCTCGCTGCGACCAGCACCGACGTTGTATTGAGGCGAACCTAGCGCCGTTGGAAGGCTGCTTCGAAGTGCTTTAACCTAGTGGCCTTCAGAAAAATTCATCAGATTTGTGTTTCTGATGGACGAATTATGAAAGCTGATGTTCTCAGTTTCAAATCTGCTCAGGCAGAAACTGAGTTTCCTATAAATCGGCATTGACCGGTAGGTAGACCTCCGTATCTGAAGTTGGGTTCTTCAGCAACGTTGTAGAGGTTCAAGAGAGAAAACCAGGCATATTTTTAGATCTGGAAAATATGGAAGTTTGGATTTTATAGAGAGTTTATACTGGCGAAGGGTCGGATCTGGACTGAGGCAGACAGAACAGATTTGGGAACTTGGCCGAATTTTAGAAAACTTGTGGAGGGCTGAAGAAACATCAAGACAATTCGTGGTGATAGGGGAAGGTGGACAGAACTTCCAGTAAATTTGGGAGCTCCTAGAAAAATCAAAAAGTACTCGGGCGATGGAAAACTCAGGGTTACTGTCACTGTAGACAGAAACCTGGCAGAACTGGAATGAAAGGTTGGACAAAAATGTAAAAAAGGATTTCGGAGACTAGAGGCCCAACCAATTTTTTTGGAGGGAGGTGGGAACCTCTGGAACACACCCTAAAAATCCCAGCTCAAGACGATCTCGGAGGTGTGAGTAGAAATTCATGGAAGATGCTATTGTCTTGAATGGATAGAACTCCGACAAAGGCTTCGCGGCGGCTCGATGGCGGCACGAACGGCGGCGGCGGCAGCACAGATCAAAACCTGAGATAGAGGGGAGGGAATAAAAGGGATACCACTCTAGAAATGGGGGTTGGGGAAGATGGAACTAGAGGAGAGAGGGAGGGGGCGCAAGAAGCTCCAAGGGTTACAACATTTTTTCTCTTCATTAATTGTTCCAAATAGGAAAATACAAGTATATATATGAAATGGCCAAATGACTCAAATTGCCCTTAGACCTAGGGTTTATAATAAAATAAGTGTTTCAAAAAAAATAAAAAATCCTAATTACTTCTAGTGGAAGGGGGCGCCCCCTTGACCATGGGAATGGGTAGGTAGCCTACCCTTTGAAATTTTGTAACCCTTGTCTCCCATGTGTCTAATTGCCATTCAAACCTTCTAGATGCCACCTAGGATGGTTTGACCAGCCCCACATGGGTGACATGGACCAATGGGAAAGGGCTGGGGCCCCCTTGCTTGGGCCTACTGGAATTTTGCATATAAACCCACAAAGACTTACAATTACGTACCCATATAACACAAGGGTATACATAAAAATATAAAAGGACATAAATGCAAACAAAATGCGGACGGTCTTGCTTCGGTGTCCCCATCAATTCTCCCCGGGTGGGAGGAACTCGACCCCGTCGATTAGGGGTATGATGCTCGAGTACTCCGGCGGATCCGTCACCATGCCAAGTAACGCGGGTATGCTCCACTCCAAGTGAATGTCACCTACTCATTCCATATATACTCGATATGCATAAGCTGCTACGGGCTAGAGGTGGACACTCCGGGTGGGGCACTCTCAAAGGGGAGGAGACGGCTCAAAGACTCACTAGGAATCACCGCTGGGTCCCTGTAGGTGACTAGATCCGGGTATAGATATAGAACCGATCCCATACTCATCGAGCGAGTCCACTCGCCTCTTACTCATAAGAGATCGACAACGAGCTTGCACAAGACACATGCAGACTCACCATGCACTAACATACGTATGCAAACCGTACAAACAAGAAACGGACTCATGCATGACTCTAGACAAACCTATTGTTAGTCTGACCCGTACATGGGTGACGGCGGACCAGGACACCCGAATGTGTGCCATGCATGCATGTTGTGTAACCGGAGATGGGTGGCATGGGGAACATCTAAACGTCCAAGTATGAACCAGTCACGCATGGACGGCCCTTTGGATTTGGGAGACTTGAGAGGGCTAGAAGAACCGGATGTTGGTGTATCATGGACGGGCTTGGTGGGTGTAGATGACCCGGCCCGTGGGGTAGGAGTGTGATAGTGGACTCCCTCTAAGAAGTGAAGTATATATGGAGGGTCTAAGGGTCCACTAGGGAATGGGTCAAAGGGATCAAAGAAGGTATGACCCCTTGTGGTGGGTTCCCACAAGTCACGGTCCCCGATGTAGAGGTCTCGAAGGTGTGGATAGTCACCTTCATGCATTGTAGGTGGAACGGTGATCATGTGTATGATGTATGGTTCCTCCCTCGGGCGAAAGGGTATAAAGTCGGGTTCGGCCGACATGAGGAGGAATAAGAGAACCTCTGTGGTGATACAACCCACGGTGCACACGAGGTAATGGACCCTAAAGCCGGATGGGTGAAGCTAAGACTAGTGGGTTGGTCGAAGCTTCGGGCCAAGGAATGCGTCAACTTCCATTGCGTGTCTAATCCCATAATAAGGTCATCCAATGTATCAATATGGTGACTGGACCGAAAGGTAGTGTGGAAGGAGTTGACGGGCACTATAGGTAAGGTGGGGTCCATAGAAGGGTAAGGACGTGGGACCAAGCCATCCTTGAGCCAACTAAGAAGTGGCTCGGCTATGTATAGCGTCCCTGTAAGAAACACGGGTGGCTCGGGGTGAGGTGGCTCCAAGCATGATGGTTCCGAATGTGGAGTGGGCCACTGGGGTTGGGTGGCTGGACATACGAGGTTACTCGACTGAGCCCTATCCTTAAGGATGATCTTGCCGGGTAGGTAAGGTGGGTATAAGGTGCAAGTCCTCTTGCCCCAGTCAAGATTGGCTTTTCTTTCTCCTAACCACGTTTGCCCTAAAATGATGCATGGACCCGCAAGTGTGCCGATCTTGCACTATGCGCCATCGGAGTAAAGAACGGAGCCGATCTTCCTTTGGAACTCGACACAAGCATAATCACCATCGCGGACAATCTCGCCTGTCTTGGAGAGGGACTCCACGATATCAAGAGAAACCCAATTATCCGACTCCCTATTGGTGAAATGGAGTTCCGTTGTGGACCCATTGGGTAGAGTGGCTTTAGTAATGAGAGGGGTAAAATCAAAGGCTCGGGCCATGATGGCATTGAATTGGGCCACAAAGGATGACCACTCGGACGTATAGTCTTGGGGAACGGCCATGGGTAGCGGACATGGACATGCATACGCACGGTGACAAGACACTAGACCGACTATGCAAGGTTGGAATGTATGCACACTAAGGACCCTAGACGTAAACCAAGACTCGATACATGGCGGAGTTAATCGATCCGAAGATCACACACGCAAGTGTGCGGCCTTCCCGATAGGCGTAACCTAACGTTCGGACAACACCTTTTTATATACCAATTAATGGTATGCAAATGTAACCTAGACCGACTTAGACACTTAGACTTGAATGACACTTTTTTTTGACACCCTAGACTCAACCTGGCTCTGATACCAAATTGATGCGGGATGGACCACGGACTCGACTCGAATTATGAATGCGATCCTCGGACTCTAGACGAGCTCGCGATTGTCCCTTAGCGAGGGAAGCGTCGGGCGTGCGCGGTTGAGAAACCGGCAGTGAGCTAGGGTGGTCGGCTCTCTCTTGTGCCCGGATCGGGTCACGGGGCAGTCACGCTCTCTCTCGCAGCAGCGGTGCTATCACAATATATAATGAGCTACGGTCCTAGCATGATATCTAGTAGCGGCATAAACAAGTATATATGAATAAAGCAAATGCCGAGTGTAGGAGCGAACACGATACCTCCACGCTCTCGGCGTGAGGAAGACGGACCCGGCCGAACTCGTACTCCCGGGACAAGTAAGACACAAATATTACAGCAAAGAACTACTGCCCACTCCACGTAGGGAGGTAAAGGGCTACACAGTGGGCCCGGGAGGACCGATTCCGAGTTGACGGGCAGCTTCTTGCGACGTTTCGGCAGCACACGTACTCGCTACCGTGGGGCCCACGTACTGGTCGGAGGGGCCGTGTGGGACCAGACGGCACCGCTATAGTGGGGACGCCTGGAGGGGTGCTCCCCTAGGGTGGCGGCGCGCTGGAACGTCGGTCGGAAGTCGGGCGGCTCCGATCGTCACCCGTCGGAATAACTGGCCACGGACCTGCTCTTGCTGTTTTCAGGCGCGCGACCCGGCGAGATCGCTCGTTGCGACCAGCACCGACGTCGTATTGAGGCAAAACCAGCGCCGTTGGAAATCTGCTTCGAAGTGCTTCAACCTAGTGGCCTAAAGAAAAATTCATCAGATCTATGTTTCTGATGGACGAATTATGAAAGTTGCAGTTCTCAGTTTAAAATCTGCTCAGGTAGAAACTGAGTTTCCTGTAAATTGGCGTTGACCGGTAGGTAGACCTCCGAATCTGAAGTTGGGTTCTTCAGAAACGTTGTAGATGTTCAAGATAGAAAACTAGGGATATTTTTATATCTGGAAAATATGGAAGTTTGGATTTTCTATAGAGTTTATACTGGCAAAGGGTCGGATCTGGACTGAGGCAGACAGAACAGATTTGGGAACTTGGATGAATTTTAGAAAATATGTGGAGGGATGACAAAAAATCAAGAAAATTCGTGGTGATAGGGGAAGGTGGAAATAACTTCTCGTAAATTTGGGAGCTCCTAGAAAAATCAAAAAGTTGTCGGGAGATGGAAAACTCAGGGTTGCTGTCACTATAGATAGAAACCTGGCAGAACTGGAATGAAAGGTTGGACGAAAATGTAAAAATGGATTTCGGAGACTAGAGGGCGAACCAATTTTTATGGATGGAGGTGGGAACCTCTGGAACACACCCTAAAAATCTCAGCTCAAGAAGATCTCGGAGGTGTGAGCAGAAATTCGTGGAAGATGCTACTATCCTGAATGGACAGAACTCCGACGAAGGCTTCGCGGCGGCTTGATGGCGGCACGAACGGCGGCGGCGGCGACACAGATCAAAACCTGAGATAGAGGGGAGGGAATAGAAGGGATACCACTCTAGAAATGGGGGTTGGGGAAGATGGAACCAGAGGAGAGAGGGAGGGGGGCGCAAGAAGCTCCAAGGGTTACAACAATTTTTCTCTTCATTAATTGTTCCAAATGGGAAAATACAAGTATATATATGAAATGGCCAAATGACTCAAATTGCCCTTAGACCTAGGGTTTATAATAAAATAAGTGTTTCAAACAAAATAAAAAATCCTAATTACTTCTAGTGGAAGGGGGCGCCCCCTTGACCATGGGAATGGGTAGGTAGCCTACCCTTTGAAATTTTGTAACCCTTGTCTCCCATGTGTCTAATTGCCATTCAAACCTTCTAGATGCCACCTAGGATGGTTTGACCAGCCCCACATGGGTGACATGGACCAATGGGAAAGGGCTGGGGGCCCCCTTGCTTGGGCCTACTGGAATTTTGCATATAAACCCACTAAGACTTACAATTGCGTACCCATATAACACAAGGGTATACATACAAATATAAAAGGACATAAATGCAAATAAAATGCGGACGGTCTTGCTTCGGTGTCCCCATCATCAAGCTTACAACAAAGCTTCTTCACAAAGCCTTACACATACCCCGGGATGGAGAAATAGAATCTGAGGTTCAAATTGACCTGTCTATAGCATACACAATCCTGACAGGAAAGCCTCGAAACCCTCAAGATGCAACCCAACTTCTTGTCAAATCTTTTGACACAAATCGATTTCCCCCCTTACAACGTCTATTGCATCACATTTTCAGTACCATGATTACCCCACAAGGGGGTGGCAGAAGTAGACTTACTGAGACACAAAGATTCCTTTTTTACTGCTTGTTCAATAATTACCATGTTTGTCTACCAGAGATCATGCTCCAGATTATGGACAGTTGCACTTGCAACTGGCGTAGCCTGCCCTATGCCACACAGCTTACTACTATTTTTCAGAAGGTTGGCATCCCTCTTGATAATGAAAAGTCCATACCTATCCCCAGGAGCAATGTCTACAGCATGAGGTTCATAGAAAATTACATGCACTTCAAAAGGAAGGTGACAAAATTGTAAAGAATCTGCCTGGCCATTTACCTAACCCTCCAGTATAGCCAGCTCCACAGGAACAGCCTGCATAGGATCAGTCTGCACTGGATCAGCCTACACAGGACCAGCAAGCTTCAGATGCCCAGTTAGACCAGCATGACGAAGTGTTCCATGCAGACATTCACTTTGAGCAGGTCCATCAGCAGCAGCAGCCTGAAGATCCCATGGACCAGCCTGGGATAATGACAGCTTTTGGAATCCAACCTCTTCTCTCTCCTGAACCTGAACCACAAATTTTCACTGAAGGGGATGCTCCTCCAGAATTCCATGCCGAGGCATCCACCTCAAGAGGTACCGCTCATGGTGCATCTGCCAGTCCCATGGACATTCACCCCACTCTCATCAAGTTTCTGACTGCACAGTTTGGAGCATGAACTCCTCTTTTCGCCAACTCAGTCTGCAAGTGGACAGAATCGAAGCCAGACAACTTCACTTTGAGCAAGTCCAAACCAGCCGATGGGAAAAATTTGTGAACGACAAACATAAGTCAGATGAAAGGTTGAAAAGCTTTATGAACTCCCTGATAACTGTGTGTGAACGAGTAGGGAGAATCATGAAAAGACTACGAGAGATCCACACTAAAACCCAGGAGAAAACTGCTGAAATGGCCATGCATGCCTATGACATCCGAGAAGATCAAGCTAATCTCAACATCAAGTGTGCCCGGCCGATGGACTCCTCTAATCAGATTGTTGAACAAGTGGCTGCAGCAGGACTATCCATCAAAGAACAAGTGACCACAGAGGCCACCAGAACTATCAATGCCACATCCACTTTGGAAAGAACAGTTAATTCCACTACTAACCGGATACTTGATGCCACCCACCAGATGAAAGGGAAGGTCTATGTTGACTGCAACAAGCTCCTTGATGCTTCCTCTAAGCTGGCAGAAACAGTCCACACTGACACAAAACCAATTCTGAACAGCACCACCAAAGCTGAGGCCAAAATGAATGTTGTGTACAACAAACTTGATATGGTTGGTTCTGAAATTTTGGAACTCATCCGTCTGCATAAAGCTCAACTCCAACCTGCCTTGGCAGACACATGTGATGAATGGTGCCCTCCTCCTCAAACAGAAGCCACCTCTTCTCGTTTACCACCACAAGGCTCCCAACAGAGGGTTGAGACAGAATACATCTGTGAAATGATTCATACCTGGCTCAAGAACATCAATGAAAATATCAAGTCTTTACACAGTTTTGTCAGACAAAGGGATGAGCAGCTAAATCAGAGGGTTGATTCTCTAGCAGCAGCTATCTCCCACCTGCAACAGGACTTCCAAGAGGCACAGATCCTTCACCTAGCCAGCTCTAGCACCATGCCTCCACCATAGCAGCCTCCTCCTTCACCCCCTCCTTGCTGATGACAAAGGGGGAGAAGTACTGAAGATCTTCTGAGAAGACAAGCATCATCTAGCATCAAGCATATAGTTATCTTTTTCATCTAAATTTTAGTTTTTGCATTTAGTCAGTGCAATGTAAATGCTTGAATTCATATCTTGCCTGATCTATATGAAACTTTGGTTGATCAATGAAACAAGTTTTTTGTTGAAAAATGCTAACGTTCAGTTGTTGTGTTGAATGGATAAATTTTACTTGTTTGATGGTTCCTCAACCAAATTGTGTAATGCTATATGAATGCTTGGTTATAAAGATTCATGGTTGTCATCATCAAAAAGGGGGAGAATGTTGTGTCCCCTGGTTTTGATGATAACAAATCATAAATCATTAGTAGATATTTGAGGAATATCTAACATGTTTTGGTTTAATGAATAGACTAAACAAGTGCAGGAGAATTTCTCTAAGTGATGTCTCGACACCATCTGATGATGTCTCGACACATCAAGAAGAGATCATGTTGATATACGAATGGTTGAGCTCCAGCAGAAAAGAATGTGTCGACACATCTAACCAATGTCTCGACACCTCCAGAAGAAATCAAGCTGAAGCCGTTGTCTATCTGGCCTATGGATTAATTGATGTCTCGACACACTGAGTGAAAAGTGCCGACACTCCTCAAGCCTCACTTCTCTATGGCAGACGTGTCTCGACAACTTTGTGTGATGACTCGGATCCTGGCACGTAATGACTTGACACCTTCGTGTGGCAACTCTGCACATGACGCACATGTCTCGACACCGTTTGACGATGTCTCGACACAGTCATGATGTTATCTCAGAACCAAGCACTTATGTCCCGGCACAGCACTGTGACGTCTCGACACATCAGCCACGAATCTTCAAGGTTTCAATGGATGTCTCGACACACTGTGTGGAAAGTGTCGACACATTCGTGTTCGACCAGAATGGATCTAAAACCGATAGAAGTTGTCTTCAAGATCTGGAACTTGTCCTGGAGGATCCGTTCACTCTGGAAAAAGCCGTCAAAGAGGCTACTTTGTCAAAGGATGATGGTCTGGCAGAGAAATCCCCTGAAAGGACTGTACTTTTGCTGATATTGTCTCCTACCTACTCACATATCAGCAGGCTTGACAGCAAAGGGTCAACTATGCAAATGGAAGAAAATCAAATAATGTGGATGTGACATGAAGTCCCGCGATCAATGACACCCAAGAGGGGGGTGAATTTGGTGTTTACCAATTTTAAGAAAACTTTTGGCCTTTTTGAAATATGTGATAAAACACTAATTAGGAGGATAAAATCTATTTAACCACAAGTTAGAATACAATATATACTAACGATCCCACAGAATGGAGGTAGGAGAAAAGGACCAAACGACACGATTCAAACCATAATGCACAATGGTTTTTAAGGTGGTTCGGATGCAACGACGGCAATCCTACGTCCACCCCTCACCCAACCCAGAGAGGCTTCACTAGGGGATAAATCCCCAAACAGAGACGACGCTCCAACCACACACGCAAGACGACACTTGCACACACACATGGGAAAGCACCCCAATACACACACATACACACACACACACACACACACACACACACACACACACACACACACACACACACACACACACACACACACACACACACACACACACACACACACACACACACACACACACACACACACACACACACACACACACACACACACACACACACACACACACGGAGACGAAGTCTCCAACATGATCCGATAATCGGATCACCAACACAAACACCCACTGCCACAAGTGCAGCAATCCACACACACGAGACAGAACAGATCTAAAAAGACCCACACACGCACAAACATAGATCTAGGAAAATCCACACACACACACGAATCAAATACGACACACACACACATGACCACAGATCCAACAATGATCCACACACACACACAAGTTCTACAGTTTATGACGAACATAAATACAACACCCAAAGCATAAAGACGATGAGGCTTAGTTTAGAAAACTCCTGTTTTGGGTTCCCCTTGAATGCATGTTGCAGATCTTGAACGTATCTTCAATCTTCACTTGAACGGAGCTTCAATCCGTGCTTGCTTAGCTTTTCTCCTTTCTTGCTTGCTTGGCTTCTCTTCTTTCTCCCTTGGGCACTCTTCTTGGAATCCTTGCTTGCTTGGCTCTTATCTTCCTTGGAGGAGGTTGGCTTCATATATACCTTCAATGGGTTGAGAATGGATGAAGAACACTTGCTGCACAGAGTACTGCTCATGGCTACAGTACCCTTCTTCTTCCTCCTTGGACAACGACCTCTTGGATCTCTTGGATGGTTAGGGTTTAAGGCTCTAATAAGATGTTTTATAACCCTTGAATGGTCCATGGATAAGCCCCAGACCAGATCCACAAATCATGGTGTAATTGGGGTCATTGGGATTAAACAAATGGGTGAACATTCCTCTCCACGAGCTTGAATTCGAAAGTCAACAATAGGGGCCTCGGGGCTGTCGGTCGACCAGAACACCTGGGTCAGTCGACCGTAATTTTACAGTCAGAACATTTTTTGGCTCTGGCAAAACCGATCGACCGACCCTATGGTGGCGGTCGATCGAAACCTGCAAAAATCCCATCTTTTCGGTTCTGTTAATTCTGGTCGACCGACCATGGTGTGTTGGTCGACCGAAATGACCCATACCTACAAAAATGAAGTGTTAGCCCAAGGAAACACATCCATAAGTCAAGAGCTTCATATCCTTGTCAATTCCATGAATTTTGGGATTGGATTCAACTTGGTTTATGCATTAGACCATTTGACCATTTGAGCCCAAGGATCCCCACGACATGACCGCGCAGGTCGATCTGCGTGCGAGGGCGCACGATGGCGAGTTTTGCAAGGGCTTGAAACCTCATGAACTAGGTGCATATGAACACTTTGAAATACACATGTTCTGAGGTAAGGATCAAGTTCTGGGCTAAAAAACAAGAGATAAAACTCAATCATCCCAAGTAAATTATTCATGAAATAACCTCATGGAACACTCAATAACAAGGAGTGTATAATAGGGTAAGAGCCTTACCAATGGTTCTTGACAGTACATGACATATACTACCTGTTATGGATTGTAGAGGAGCAAGGTGCTTATCCACACGTCTGGTTCACAAGGTGACTGCCATGAGTTTGATCCAGCAAGCAAGATAGTCAGGGTAATACCATGCTTATTCACATTAAAGAGGTTATGAAACCTCTTACCTCTTGTAAAACCAAAAGAGGTTATGAAACCTCTTGCCTCTTGTAAAACCGATTCAATCAAGTAGAAATGAAGACCATGTACCGTTGCCATTTGCCATCTCAATCATATTTAAACATGACTGTACACAGTCATCAAGAACATGTGCAATCAACCATAAGTTTAGTTATCATAATTCAATCACACATTAAGTTTAGTTATCATCAAAACCATAACGCCAACAATCATCAAAACCATAACTCAACTTGACATTCTAGTTTTAGCTTGAAAAGTGGACAACGCTGGTGTCGCCCCAAGTCACCAGTATATCTGAGCATGATCTCCAGTTCGATAACAAGGCAAGCAAGAGGAGAAAAGAAATGCTAGAAGCTTGCTGACGAAGCCATCTTCTCCCTGGTGCTGGAGGGAATGCAACAAAGAAGACGATCCTCTTCCTCACTGAAAGAGATCTCTTAGCAAGAAGGAAGGTTTTGTGAAGCTCCATCCAGAACCCTTGAAAGCTGAAAGCTAGATCATCCTTCCCTCGCAAGGGTTGCGGTGAAGAACCAGGAAGAACAAGAAGAAAGTCAAGAAGACCTCAAGCTCTTTCCCAGACAGGAGACTTCTTTCTCATAGTGCTTCATTACGATACTCTGTCTGGCTGTTTCATTTTCAGTTTACTTTTCTTCAAAACACACTCCATATCATGCGTTCCCTACCTGTGAGTAGGAAGACAGACGGTGTGGTAACCGGTCTGTGTGTGTTGGGTTGTAATCCCTCAAGCTGTGTGACAGCGGAGTTGTGAGAGTGTATCTCTCTGTTAGAAGCTGTGAATCAGCAGCTGTGCTTTTGCACTAGTGATGCCTCACCATGTTGTGTGAGGGGTGGACGTAGGTCTCTAGATTAAGACCGAACCACCTTAAAGATTGTGTCTTATGGTTTGCTTTCCTTATGTTCTAGCGGTAGAACCTTGGTAGGACCGTTCATGGATATTATTTGTGTGTCCAGCTTCTTAGCTGTTAACTAATATCTATCTCATTATCATTTGTGTTAGATCTTTTTATATTTCCGCAAAGAAGGGCAAAAGGGGGCTGATCTATTCACCCCTACCCTCTAGATCTGCCTATCACCACTCAACACGTGGTATCAGAACTAGTCTCTCAGTATGTGGTCTAATGACCTTGAGAGAACTGGTGATATGGCAACTAAAGGTCCTATGGCTGAAGGGCATTCCGTAAATAGACCTCCCCTTTTCACTGGGACAAATTATCCTTACTGGAAAAACCGCATGCAGGTCTTCATTAGAGCCCAGGATCATGAAGTCTGGCGAGTGATCAGCAAGGGACCATTTGAGCTGCCTCCAGACGAGGATACATGGACTAAAGAACAGATCAGGCAATCAACGCTGAACTGGGGTGCCAAGCACATCATGCAGTGCTCCCTTCATCCAACAGAGTACTCAAGGGTGTCAACTTGCACTATTGCAAAAGAAATGTGGGACCGCCTTGAGGTAATATATGAAGGTACATAGCAGGTACGTGCAACCAAAGCAAACATGTTGGTATCAGAATATGAAAAGTTTAGAATGAAATCTGATGAGTCCATTTCGAACATGTATGCTAGGCTAACCGTGCTCACAAATGGCTTGACTGAGCTAGGTAAGACCTATACTGAGCAGGAGATAGTAAGGAAGATTCTGAGATCACTAACTCCCATTTGGCATACAAAGGCCACTGTGGTTGAAGAATCAAAAGACCTAACTACCATCAAGGTAGAAGAACTCATAGTCTCCCTGATGACCTATGAGATGAATCTGAAGAACAAAGAGGCTGAGGTAAGTAAAAAGAAGCCTTTGGCTCTTCAAGCTGGACCAAGCACTAAGAACTTATCTGAAGATGAAGAGCCTTCAAGTAGCAACACTGAAGAGGATGAAGTTGCTCTATTGAGAAGAAAGTTTAGAAGATTTTTAAGAAAGGAAGGTACAGGCTTCACTAAGAAGAAGCCCCAGGTAAAAAGAAGTTTCAGGCCAAGACTTAAAAATGTTAAAAAGTCTGAAAAGCTTGTCCGCTACTCTTGCAGGAAACTAGGACCCATCAAGTCTGAGTGTCCAGAAGGAGCTAAGAAAGTTATACCCAGGTGGAAGAGCAAGAAGAAGTAGGCCATGGTGTGCACTTGGAGTGATGAAGAAGAGGAAGAGACTGAAGGCAACTCCTCTGAAGAAGACAAAGATGATCTCTGCCTAATGGCCAAAGGAGAAAATGACAGCGAGGTGAGCTCTCCCTTTGAGCACTTCTCTACTGATGATTGGGAAGAAGCTTACTTCGAATTGATGAATAAGTATGAAGTCTACAAAAAAGAAAATAAAACCTTAAAGAAGAAGGTTGATTCCTGTAGCCAAGATAAAACTCTCAATGAAAAAATAATCTCTCTAGAAACTGAAATTGAGGATCTAAGAAAAATGAATGAAAATCTTGAAGAAGGAAGAAAAGAGATGAAAGATTTGGAGGATGAAAATGAAATACTGAGAGATGAAATTGATGAACTGAAGCTAAAAATGCAAAGCTATGTGAAGGACAACAATCTGTGTAATGAAAAATCAGAAGCCTTCAAACAAGTCAATTCACAACTGTTGAAAGAAAATGAAAAACTTCAGAAGGACCTAGCAGATAAACAAACTGCTCTTGAAAAAATTGTTGATGGAAGTGAGAACTTGAACGCTCTGTTAGGAACTAAAATAAACTTCAACAGAGAAGGGCTAGGGTATGAGCCAACCAAGAAGAAAACTTTTGGGTTAAAAACTACCACCTTTGTTTCATCTTCCGAAGCATCAACCTCCAAAATAATACACCATGAAAATGTTGAAAACAAAGGAAAAGCAAAAGTAGGAGAATCAATCAACAAAATTTCTCAACAACCCCAAAAGGTTAACCAACAATCCTAAATAGGCCGACACCTATCCAAGCATCAGCCTGCACATTTCAATAGAAGAAACAGTTACAATGTTGGAACAGGTCGGGACAATCCACGAAACAGGTCGACACCCACATGGTCAAACGTACAACAATACCCCATGTTTGCACCAACAGGTCGACACTTTCAGTACAGGAGGTCGACACATCCTTCATCCAGAGACAGCCATAGATGGATAGAACATGAGATAGGTCGAGACTCTACCTTCTATAGGTCAACACCTCCATGGGTTAGGAGCAGTTATGTTCCCTATGGTCATAGGTTCACTCAACCTCAACAACCCAGGCACTGTAACACCTCCTATTTCTCTAGACCAACCAACTGGAACAGATGGCCTAACAATCAATCCTTTTCCACCATTCCCAAAAACCATAAAGTCCAAAAGACTAAGGAGAAGAAAAACCAGAACTCCCAGCAAAGCAAAAATCCTAAGAAAGTCCGGATTTCAAAATCTATGCTATCTTGCTTTATTGAAATGAAGAAATTATTGGGACCCAATTGTCCTTGGGTTCCAAACATCGTCAATTAATTCCTTGTCTAGGAGTGTCTTGCAGCCGTGCACAACCGCTTGTATCTTGATAGTGACTGCTCAAGACACATGACTGGAGATAGAACCAAGTTCTGTCTCTTGGTTGAAAAGGAAGCTGGACATGTTACGTTTGGAGGAAACAACAAAGGGAAGATCATCAGTACAGGTAAAGTTAGTAAGAACCCCTCCAACTCGATTGATAATGTCTTACTTGTTGATGGTCTGGAGTATAATCTGCTGAGCATAAGTCAACTATGTGATAAAGGTCATACTGTAGTCTTTGACTCTAATGAATGTTGGATCTTACACCCTAATTAAAAAGAAACTAAGTTTTCTGGTAAAAGAGTCAATAACATGTACATGATTGACTTAGATGACCCTGCTCACATAAACATTTGTCTTGCTACACCCAAATCTGAATTAGCATGTTTGTGGCATCGCAGACTAGGTCATGTTAGCTACAATACTCTTCATAAATTGGTGAAGCATTCTATTGTCAAAGGTATGCCTGAAATAAAATTCAAACTGAACACTAAGATTTGTGATGCATGTGCTCAAGGAAAACAAACTAGAAAGTCATTTAAAAGCATAACTGAAAACTCATCATCTAAACCACTTGAACTAATCCATATGGACTTGTTTGGTCCAACCAAAATAGCTAGCTTAAGTGGTAAAAGATATGGTTATGTTTTAGTAGATGACTTTACTAGATTCACTTGGGTATTTTATCTCGCACATAAAAATAATGCCTTTGATGAGTTTCAGGCACTATATATGCAAGTGAAGCAAGACGGTAAGTTTAAGATTTCAAACATAATTTTAGATCATGGTCGTGAATTCGACAATGCTGACTTTGAAAATTTGTGTAGGTCTGAAGGAATCATTCACAAGTTTTCATCACCAAGGACTCCTGAACAAAGTGGGGTAGTTGAGAGGAAGAACAGAACTCTTATAGAGATGGCACGCACAATGCTTACTTAAAGGCATCTACCAAGGAGATTTTGAGCAGAAGCGGTAAACACTACATGTTATATCATCAACCGCTCAATGGTAAGGCCACTCACCAAAATGACCCCTTATGAGCTGCTAAAAGGTAAAAAGCCATCTCTCTTTCACATGAAAGTTTTTGGGTCAAAGTGCTTTATTCATAACAATGATAAAAGAGTTCTGTACAAGTTTGAGCCCAAGAGCGAAGAAGGGATATTCCTTGGGTACTCCGATAAGTCTATAGCTTATAGAGTCTATAATCTTAAGACCCTTTGTGTGGAAGAATCCCCTTACATCACCTTTGATGAAATTGGTCATGACAACACTTGCAGGGAAGATGATGATGGGGAATTCCTGAACATAAAAGGAAAAGAGGAACTTCCACATGAGGAGACACAAGCAAATGAAGACCAAGAAGGGCCAAGCAATGATCCGGTCACCGAAGCAGATGAAGGTAACACTCTGCCTGATTTAAGAGTGTTAAAAGACCATCCCTTAGAAAACATCTTAGGTAATCTGCATGACCGAACCAAAACTAGGTCTCATTTTAAAATTATGGATGAAATTGAACAACTTGCTCTTGTATCTCAAACTGAACCCAAAAATATTGTAGAAGCCTTAAAAGATGATAACTGGATAAACTCCATGCATGAAGAATTAAACCAGTTTGAAAGAAACAAAGTTTGGCATTTAGTTCCCAGGCCTCAAGAGAAATCTGTCATAGGAACTAAATGGGTTTTCAGAAATAAACTAAGTGAAGATGGAAAGATAATAAGAAACAAATCCCGATTGGTGGCTCAGGGGTATAATCAAGAATTTGGCATAGATTATGAAGAATCTTTTGCTCCTATTGTTAGACTAGAGGCCATTAGAATTTTGCTAGCATTTGCATGTTCTCATAAAATCAAACTGCAGCAAATGGATATTAAGAGTGCTTTTCTAAATGGTCTTATTAAAGAAGAAGTCTATGTAGAGCAACCCCCCGATTTTGAATGCACTTATTTTAAAGATCATGTTTATAAGTTGGACAGGGCTTTATATGGCTTGAGGCAGGCACCTAGAGCTTGGTATGATAGACTAAGTTCATACCTCACCGAACAAGGATATTCAAGAGGTAATGTAGACCAGACACTATTCACCAAGAAACAAGGTGAGGATATCTTGGTAGTTCAGATTTATGTGGATGACATAGTGTTTGGGTCCACTAAACCTCAAATGTGTGAGGAGTTTGCAAAACTTATGACCAATGAATTTGAAATGAGTCTAATGGGTGAGCTTCAATTCTTTATTGGCTTGCAGATAAATCAAAGCAATGAAGGCTGTTTTATCAATCAAGCCAAATATGTGAAGGAGCTGCTAAAGAAGTTTGATCTGACAAACTACAAACCATTAGGAACTCCAATGGGGACTGCCACTTCACTGGATGCAGATGAACAAGGTACTCTTGTAGATGCAAAGAGGTACAGAGGTATGATCGGGTCATTACTCTATCTAACTGCATCTAGACCAGACACTGAGTTTAGTGTTTGCCTTTATGCTAGATTTTAGTATAGTCCTAGAGAGTCCCACTTGACTGCTGTCAAGCGTAATTTTAGATACCTTGCTGGCACTTAAGAATTGGGATTATGGTGTCCTGCATCCTGTGAGCTTTCACTTATTTCTTACTCAGATGTAGATTATGCTGGATGCAAACTGGACCGCAAGAGCACTAGTGGCTATTACCAATTTCTTAGTGGGTGTTTGGTTTCTTGGGCCTCCAAGAAACAGCACTCGGTTGCCCTCTCAACTGCAGAGGCAGAATATGTTGCTGCAGGGAGTTGTGACACGCAAGTATTGTGGATCAAACACCAACTCCAAGACTATCAAATAGATCTTGGTTGTGTTCCCATTCTGTGTGATAACACAAGTGATATAAATCTTGCAAAGAATCCAGTCATGCACTCTAGGACTAAACACATTAAAATTAGGCATCATTTTATAAGGGATGAAGTCCTCAAAAATAACTTTGAGCTCCACTTTGTTGACTCAGAAAATCAGATTGCAGATATCTTCACAAAACCCTTAAGCAATGATAGGTTTTCAACATTAATGACAGAGCTTGGTCTATGCAGACCATAATCCAATCAGGTTTGGGCTATCTATTCCTTGTAAGTTCTCAAGTTACTTGTCTTTGCTATGATTGGAACAAACATGTCTACTTTGATCTGGAACTGGTCTATTGGCTGTATAAACCATGCCTTGAATGTTGGTCACACTTAGGGGGAGCTTGTGTGCATTTCTGGTTTTTTTTAGTTGAATATCATATCTTGACTAAATGGTATATCAAATGTCGAGAAGTGGAAAGATAGGTCACTCCTGTCAGGAAACTCTCTTCATGCGTGAGGACAGGCCTCTGCCAACTACCATGAGTCAGAAATGCATGTTGATAATTGTATAGCTGATTTCTAGTGCATAAGCATGTTTAAAGCTTTAGCATCCAATATAGTACATCCCTGTGGCAGCAAAGAGATAAAACCATGGTTGAATGTTTGTCTGAAAGAAGAAAGTCAGAGGCATTGGCAGTAGAAGCTGGCAGGAGTATTTTCAGAAATAAAGAATCTCACAGAAGCTGGCTGAGCACAGTTTATTGAACAGTCATGTGTGGAGACATGCAGGACAAAATCTCTTGAAGAGGTCGACACCCTACCGGCATGTGTCAGGACATGCAGAACAATGTCTGTTGAACAGGTCGACACCCTACAGTTATGTGTCGAGACATGAAGGACAAGTCTGTTGAACAAGTCGACACCCTCCAGTCATGTGTCGAGACTGTCTCTCAGCCGCTCTTGGGTTTGAAGATCCAATGGAGAGTTTTTCTGATTCCTTCCTCCCACTGCCTCCTCCATTTCCACTTTAAATCTTTTGCCTCTGAACCTTCACTTTTCACCGTGCATTAAGTGAGGGGGAGTTGAGAATATTTTCATTCATTTATACAACCCTGGGTAAGTTCATCTATTTTACTCCTGGTTAAAGAAATGGTTTCTTGTTTATAATCCTCATTTTCGGTAATCATTGCGTTGAGTTCTACCAATCTTGCACTCATAATAGGATTAAAACATTCATCAAGTCTGAAAGTTCACTGCAAATAGGCTTCTTGGTTTATGTATTGATTGGCATGTATTGTCCTTAAACAAGTTACCTAATCTGAAGTCAATTAGAGAATATGCCTCCTAAAAACCATACTGTAATAAATTCAGAGCAATGACCTCATCTTCAGAGAAATTAGATCCTCCATCAATGAAATGAAGGTTAATCTAGTCATGATGAAGGCTGTCAACTCTGTTCAGAAGAATTCAGAAAGATAAGCTACACTGAGTAACCAGGGACTCTGGCGTCTAAACAACGTGTTTCCTTGAGTCAAAAAGTGAATGCTTTATCGGACTATTTAATTAATTAAAAAAATGGTTTGGGGTTGACTCTACACCTTGCTTCAAACAAAAAGGTTTTTGTTTACCTTCAATACTTGCTTCTCTTCGTTTTCCAATCTTGCCAAATGTAAGTGATGAGTAAGCCAAATGGGCTTGGTTCCATTTTCTTTAACTTTCTCAAATATTTTAATCTCATTATTTGTTGCACAAACGGTTTTATCTCAAACCTTCATTCTCAAAAATGAGCTTATAAGCTTTAAACCGTTCTGAACTTAACATAGGGGTATATACGCCATTTCTTATCTCAGGGTTGTTATTTCAAAAAGTAAAAATCTCAACTTTCCTTATTTAACTCACGGTGAAAATTGTTCTCTTTACCATTCCTCATTTCTAACCCTATTCACTCTCACATCCGCTCTCCGGCGACCCTGCACACTCTCACCGTGGAGGTCAACGCCCTCGTTCCCTCTCCTTCATCTGTGAAACCATCTCCCCAGCTAGCCCCCGCTGCCCTCCGTCACCTCTCCTCCCTTTCTTCTAACCTCTCCATGGCTCCTCCGGTCACCCGCAATAAGAAGAAAGACGTGGCTTCATACAAGAAGGCCGCTGCCTCGAAAGTACACACAGAAGGGCGCTCGAAGAGTATTGAAGACTGCCCAGCTGCTCAACCAGCAAAGAGAAGAGCTGCCGAGGCCCAGGGTTCGAACAACGAAAGGGTTTCGCCGCCACAACCAAAGGCCAAGCGGCCACGGCTGTCCGCCAAGGAAAAAGGGAAGGCCAAGGCGCAGTCAGTCCCTCTGTAGGCCAATACTGCTCCCTCAGTCAGGGAAGAAGAAAGTGATCCCACCAGGATTCTCTTCCCTAGGTATATGGATTTTAGTGACCACGAGATGCTTGAGTATTTTCCTGAACTACTGTCGTTATTTGAATTCCAAGGATGTCATAGATTTTTGTCCGACTATAGAGTGTACTACCCATTTCTGGTATAGTAGTTCTATAAGAACCTATTTTTTGACGAGAACAAGAAAGTCCTTAGGACTGAGGTAAAGGGGGTCTCCATCAAGTGATGTGGGACGGACCATGGACTCGACTCAAATTATGAATGCGATCCTCGGACTCTAGACGAGCTCGCGATTGTCCCTTAGCGAGGGAAGAGTCAGACGTGCGCGGTTGAGAAACCGGCAGTGAGCTAGGGTGGTCGGCTCTCTCATGTGCCCGGATCGGGTCATGGGGCGGTCCACGCTCTCTCTCGCAGCAGTGGTGCTATCACAATATATAGCGAGCTACGGTCCTAGCATGATATCTAGCAGCGGCATAAACAAGTATATATGAATAAAGCAAATGCCGAGTGTAGGAGCGAACACGATACCTCCACGCTCTCGGCATGGGGAAGACGGACCCGGCCGAACTAGTACTCCCGGGACAAGTAATACACAAATATTACAGCAAAGAACTACTGCCCACTCCACGCAGGGAGGTAAAGGGCTACACAAGTGGGCCCGGGAGGACCGATTCCAGGTTGACGGGCTGCTTCTTGCGACGTTTCGGCAGCACACGTACTCGCTACCGTGGGGCCCACGTACTGGTCGGAGGGGCCGTGTGGGACCGGGCGGCATCGCTGTAGTGGGGATGCCTGGAGGGGTGCTCCCCTAGGGTGGCGGCGCGCTGGAACGTCGGTCGGAAGCCGGGCGGCTCCGATCGTCACCCGCCGGAATAACCAGCCACGGACCTGCACTTGCTATTTTCAGGCGCGCGACCCGGCGAGATCGCTCGCTGCGACCAGCACCGACGTTGTATTGAGGCGAACCTAGCGCCGTTGGAAGGCTGCTTCGAAGTGCTTCAACCTAGTGGCCTTCAGAAAAATTCATCAGATCTGTGTTTCTGATGGACGAATTATGAAAGCTGATGTTCTCAGTTTCAAATCTGCTCAGGCAGAAACTGAGTTTCCTATAAATCAGCATTGACCGGTAGGTAGACCTCCGTATCTGAAGTTGGGTTCTTCAGCAACGTTGTAGAGGTTCAAGAGAGAAAACCAGGGATATTTTTAGATCTGGAAAATATGGAAGTTTGGATTTTATAGAGAGTTTATACTGGCGAAGGGTCGGATCTGGACTGAGGCAGACAGAACAGATTTGAAACTTGGACGAATTTTAGAAAATATGTGGAGGGCTGAAGAAACATCAAGACAATTCGTGGTGATAGGGGAAGGTGGACAAGACTTCCAGTAAATTTGGGAGCTCCTAGAAAAATCAAAAAGTACTCGGGCGATGGAAAACTCAGGGTTACTGTCACTGTAGATAGAAACCTGGCAGAACTGGAATGAAAGGTTGGACAAAAATGTAAAAATGGATTTCGGAGACTAGAGGCCCAACCAATTTTTTTGGAGGGAGGTGGGAACCTCTGGAACACACCCTAAAAATCCCAGCTCAAGAAGATCTCGTAGGTGTGAGTAGAAATTCGTGGAAGATGCTATTGTCTTGAATGGATAGAACTCCGACAAAGGCTTCGCGGCGGCTCGATGGCGGCACGAACGGCGGCGGCGGCAGCACAGATCAAAACCTGAGATAGAGGGGAGGGAATAAAAGGGATACCACTCTAGAAATGGGGGTTGGGGAAGATGGAACCAGAGGAGAGAGGGAGGGGGCGCAAGAAGCTCCAAGGGTTACAACATTTTTTCTCTTCATTAATTGTTCCAAATGGGAAAATACAAGTATATATATGAAATGGCCAAATGACTCAAATTGCCCTTAGACCTAGGGTTTATAATAAAATAAGTGTTTCAAACAAAATAGAAAATCCTAATTACTTCTAGTGGAAGGGGGCGCCCCCTTGACCATGGGAATGGGTATGTAGCCTACCCTTTGAAATTTTGTAACCCTTGTCTCCCATGTGTCTAATTGCCACTCAAACCTTCTAGATGCCACCTAGGATGGTTTGACCAGCCCCACATGGGTGACATGGACTAATGGGAAAGGGCTGGGGCCCCCTTGCTTGGGCCTACTGGAATTTTGCATATAAACCCACTAAGACTTACAATTGCGTACCCATATAACACAAGGGTATACATACAAATATAAAAGGACATAAATGCAAACAAAATGCGGACGGTCTTGCTTCGGTGTCCCCATCAATTCTCCCCGGGTGGGAGGAACTCGACCCCGTCGATTAGGGGTATGATGCTCGAGTACTCCGGCGGATCCGTCACCGTGCCAAGTAACGCGGGTATGCTCCACTCCAAGTGAATGTCACCTACTCATTCCATATATACTCGATATGCATAAGCTGCTACGGGCTAGAGGTGGACACTCCGGGTGGGGCACTCTCAAAGGGGAGGAGACGGCTCAAAGACTCACTAGGAATCACCGCTGGGTCCCTGTAGGTGACTAGATCCGGGTATAGATATAGAACCGATCCCATACTCATCGAGCGAGTCCACTCGCCTCTTACTCATAAGAGATCGACAACGAGCTTGCACAAGACACATGCAGACTCACCATGCACTAACATACGTATGCAAACCGTACAAACAAGAAACGGACTCATGCATGACTCTAGACAAACCTATTGTTAGTCCGACCCGTACATGGGTGACGGCGGACCAGGACACCCGAATGTGTGCCATGCATGCATGTTGTGTAACCGGAGATGGGTGGCATGGGGAACATCTAAACGTCCAAGTATGACCCAGTCACGCATGGACGACCCTTTGGATTTGGGAGACTTGAGAGGGCTAGAAGAACCGGATGTTGGTGTATCATGGACGGGCTTGGTGGGTGTAGATGACCCGGCCCGTGGGGTAGGAGTGTGATAGTGGACTCCCTCTAAGAAGTGAAGTATATATGGAGGGTCTAAGGGTCCACTAGGGAATGGGTCAAAGGGATCAAAGAAGGTATGACCCCTTGTGGTGGGTTCCCACAAGTCACGGTCCCCGATGTAGAGGTCTCGAAGGTGTGGATAGTCACCTTCATGCATTGTAGGTGGAACGGTGATCATGTGTAGGATGTATGGTTCCTCCCTCGGGCGAAAGGGTATAAAGTCGGGTTCGGCCGACATGAGGAGGAATAAGAGAACCTCTGTGGTGATACAACCCACGGTGCACACGGAGGTAATGGACCCTAAAGCCGGATGGGTGAAGCTAAGACTAGTGGGTTGGTCGAAGCTTCGGGCCAAGGAATGCGTCAACTTCCATTGCGTGTCTAATCCCATAATAAGGTCATCCAATGTATCAATATGGTGACTGGACCGAAAGGTAGTGTGGAAGGAGTTGACGGGCACTATAGGTAAGGTGGGGTCCATAGAAGGGTAAGGACGTGGGACCAAGCCATCCTTGAGCCAACTAAGAAGTGGCTCGGCTATGTATAGCGTCCTCGTAAGAAACACGGGTGGCTCGGGGTGAGGTGGCTCCAAGCATGATGGTTCCGAATGTGGAGTGGGCCACTGGGGTTGGGTGGCTGGACATACGAGGGTACTCGACTGAGCCCTGTCCTTAAGGATGATCTTGCCGGGTAGGTAAGGTGGGTATAAGGTGCAAGTCCTCTTGCCCCAGTCAAGATTGGCTTTTCTTTCTCCTAACCACGTTTGCCCTAAAATGATGCATGGACCAGCAAGTGTGCCGATCTTGCACCATGCGCCATCGGAGTAAAGAACGGAGCCGATCTTCCTTTGGAACTCGACACAAGCATAATCACCATCGCGGACAATCTCGCCTGTCTTGGAGAGGGACTCCACGATATCAAGAGAAACCCAATTATCCGACTCCCTATCGGTGAAATGGAGTTCCGTTGTGGACCCATTGGGTAGAGTGGCTTTAGTAATGAGAGGGGTAAAATCAAAGGCTCGGGCCATGATGGCATTGAATTGGGCCACAAAGGATGACCACTCGGACGTATAGTCTTGGGGAACGGCCATGGGTAGCGGACATGGACATGCATACGCACGGTGACAAGACACTAGACCGACTATGCAAGGTTGGAATGTATGCACACTAAGGACCCTAGACGTAAACCAAGACTCGATACGTGGCGGAGTTAATCGATCCGAAGATCACTCGCGTAAGTGTGCGGCCTTCCTGATAGGCGTAGCCTAACGTTTGGACAACACCTTTTTATATACCAATTAATGGTATGCAAATGTAACCTAGACCGACTTAGACACTTAGACTTGAATGACACTTTTTTTTGACACCCTAGACTCAACCTGGCTCTGATACCAAATTGATGCGGGATGGACCACGGACTCGACTCGAATTATGAATGCGATCCTCGGACTCTAGACGAGCTCGCGATTGTCCCTTAGCGAGGGAAGCGTCGGGCGTGCGCGGTTGAGAAACCGGCAGTGAGCTAGGGTGGTCGGCTCTCTCTTGTGCCCGGATCGGGTCACGGGGCAGTCACGCTCTCTCTCGCAGCAGCTGTGCTATCACAATATATAATGAGCTACGGTCCTAGCATGATATCTAGCAGCGGCATAAACAAGTATATATGAATAAAGCAAATGTCGAGTGTAGGAGCGAACACGATACCTCCACGCTCTCGGCGTGAGGAAGACGGACCCGGCCGAACTCGTACTCCCGGGACAAGTAAGACACAAATATTACAGTAAAGAACTACTGCCCACTCCACGTAGGGAGGTAAAGGGCTACACAGTGGGCCCGGGAGGACCGATTCTGGGTTGACGGGCAGCTTCTTGCGACGTTTCGGCAGCACACGTACTCGCTACCGTGGGGCCCACGTACTGGTCGGAGGGGCCGTGTGGGACCGGACGGCACCGCTGTAGTGGGGACGCCTGGAGGGGTGCTCCCCTAGGGTGGCGGCGCGCTGGAACGTCGGTCGGAAGTCGGGCGGCTCCGATCGTCACCCGCCGGAATAACTGGCCACGGACCTGTACTTGCTGTTTTCAGGCGCGCGACCCGGCGAGATCGCTCGTTGCGACCAGCACCGACGTCGTATTGAGGCAAAACCAGCGCCGTTGGAAATCTGCTTCGAAGTGCTTCAACCTAGTGGCCTAAAGAAAAATTCATCAGATCTATGTTTCTGATGGACTGAATTATGAAAGTTGCAGTTCTCAGTTTAAAATCTGCTCAGGTAGAAACTGAGTTTCCTGTAAATTGGCGTTGACCGGTAGGTAGACCTCCGAATCTGAAGTTGGGTTCTTCAGAAACGTTGTAGATGTTCAAGATAGAAAACTAGGGATATTTTTATATCTGGAAAATATGGAAGTTTGGATTTTCTATAGAGTTTATACTGGCAAAGGGTCGGATCTGGACTGAGGCAGACAGAACAGATTTGGGAACTTGGATGAATTTTAGAAAATATGTGGAGGGCTAAAAAAAATCAAGAAAATTCGTGGTGATAGGGGAAGGTGGAAATAACTTCTCGTAAATTTGGGAGCTCCTAGAAAAATCAAAAAGTGGTCGGGAGATGGAAAACTCAGGGTTGCTGTCACTATAGATAGAAACCTGGCAAAACTGGAATGAAAGGTTTGACGAAAATGTAAAAATGGATTTCGGAGACTAGAGGGCGAACCAATTTTTATGGATGGAGGTGGGAACCTCTGGAACACACCCTAAAAATCTCAGCTCAAGAAGATCTCGGAGGTGTGAGCAGAAATTCGTGGAAGATGCTACTATCCTGAATGGACAGAACTCCGACGAAGGCTTCGCGGCGGCTTGATGGCGGCACGAACGGCGGCGGCGGCGACACAGATCAAAACCTGAGATAGAGGGGAGGGAATAGAAGGGATACCACTCTAGAAATGGGGGTTGGGGAAGATGGAACCAGAGGAGAGAGGGAGGGGGGCGCAAGAAGCTCCAAGGGTTACAACAATTTTTCTCTTCATTAATTGTTCCAAATGGGAAAATACAAGTATATATATGAAATGGCCAAATGACTCAAATTGCCCTTAGACCTAGGGTTTATAATAAAATAAGTGTTTCAAACAAAATAAAAAATCCTAATTACTTCTAGTGGAAGGGGGCGCCCCCTTGACCATGGGAATGGGTAGGTAGCCTACCCTTTGAAATTTTGTAACCCTTGTCTCCCATGTGTCTAATTGCCATTCAAACCTTCTAGATGCCACCTAGGATGGTTTGACCAGCCCCACATGGGTGACATGGACCAATGGGAAAGGGCTGGGGGCCCCCTTGCTTGGGCCTACTGGAATTTTACATATAAACCCACTAAGACTTACAATTGCGTACCCATATAACACAAGGGTATACATACAAATATAAAAGGACATAAATGTAAATAAAATGCGGATGGTCTTGCTTCGGTGTCCCCATCATCAAGCTTACAACAAAGCTTCTTCACAAAGCCTTACACATACCCCGGGATGGAGAAATAGAATCTGAGGTTCAAATTGACCTGTCTATAGCATACACAATCCTGACAGGAAAGCCTCGAAACCCTCAAGATGCAACCCAACTTCTTGTTAAATCTTTTGACACAAATCGATTTCCCCCCTTACAACGTCTATTGCATCACATTTTCAGTACCATGATTACCCACAAGGGGGTGGCAGAAGTAGACTTACTGAGACACAAAGATTCCTTTTTTACTGCTTGTTCAATAATTACCATGTTTGTCTACCAGAGATCATGCTCCAGATTATGGACAATTGCACTTGCAACTGGCGTAGCCTGCCCTATGCCACACAGCTTACTACTATTTTTCAGAAGGTTGGCATCCCTCTTGATAATGAAAAGTCCATACCTATCCCCAGGAGCAATGTCTACAGCATGAGGTTCATAGAAAATTACATGCACTTCAAAAGGAAGGTGACAAAATTGTAAAGAATCTGCCTGGCCATTTACCTAACCCTCCAGTATAGCCAGCTCCACAGGAACAGCCTGCATAGGATCAGTCTGCACTGGATCAGCCTACACAGGACCAGCAAGCTTCAGATGCCCAGTTAGACCAGCATGACGAAGTGTTCCATGCAGACATTCACTTTGAGCAGGTCCATCAGCAGCAGCAGCCTGAAGATCCCATGGACCAGCCTGGGATAATGACAGCTTTTGGAATCCAACCTCTTCTCTCTCCTGAACCTGAACCACAAATTTTCACTGAAGGGGATGCTCCTCCAGAATTCCATGCCGAGGCATCCACCTCAAGAGGTACCGCTCATGGTGCATCTTCCAGTCCCATGGACATTCACCCCACTCTCATCAAGTTTCTGACTGCACAGTTTGGGAGCATGAACTCCTCTTTTCGCCAACTCAGTCTGCAAGTGGACAGAATCGAAGCCAGACAACTTCACTTTGAGCAAGTCCAAACCAGCCGATGGGAAAAATTTGTGAACGACAAACATAAGTCAGATGAAAGGTTGAAAAGCTTTATGAACTCCCTGATAACTGTGTGTGAACGAGTAGGGAGAATCATGAAAAGACTACGAGAGATCCACACTAAAACCCAGGAGAAAACTGCTGAAATGGCCATGCATGCCTATGACATCCGAGAAGATCAAGCTAATCTCAACATCAAGTGTGCCCGGCCGATGGACTCCTCTAATCAGATTGTTGAACAAGTGGCTGCAGCAGGACTATCCATCAAAGAACAAGTGACCACAGAGGCCACCAGAACTATCAATGCCACATCCACTTTGGAAAGAACAGTTAATTCCACTACTAACCGGATACTTGATGCCACCCACCAGATGAAAGGGAAGGTCTATGTTGACTGCAACAAGCTCCTTGATGCTTCCTCTAAGCTGGCAGAAACAGTCCACACTGACACAAAACCAATTCTGAACAGCACCACCAAAGCTGAGGCCAAAATGAATGTTGTGTACAACAAACTTGATATGGTTGGTTCTGAAATTTTGGAACTCATCCGTCTGCATAAAGCTCAACTCCAACCTGCCTTGGCAGACACATGTGATGAATGGTGCCCTCCTCCTCAAACAGAAGCCACCTCTTCTCGTTTACCACCACAAGGCTCCCAACAGAGGGTTGAGACAGAATACATCTGTGAAATGATTCATACCTGGCTCAAGAACATCAATGAAAATATCAAGTCTTTACACAGTTTTGTCAGACAAAGGGATGAGCAGCTAAATCAGAGGGTTGATTCTCTAGCAGCAGCTATCTCCCACCTGCAACAGGACTTCCAAGAGGCACAGATCCTTCACCTAGCCAGCTCTAGCACCATGCCTCCACCATAGCAGCCTCCTCCTTCACCCCCTCCTTGCTGATGACAAAGGGGGAGAAGTACTGAAGATCTTCTGAGAAGACAAGCATCATCTAGCATCAAGCATATAGTTATCTTTTTCATCTAAATTTTAGTTTTTGCATTTAGTCAGTGCAATGTAAATGCTTGAATTCATATCTTGCCTGATCTATATGAAACTTTGGTTGATCAATGAAACAAGTTTTTTGTTGAAAAATGCTAACGTTCAGTTGTTGTGTTGAATGGATAAATTTTACTTGTTTGATGGTTCCTCAACCAAATTGTGTAATGCTATATGAATGCTTGGTTATAAAGATTCATGGTTGTCATCATCAAAAAGGGGGAGAATGTTGTGTCCCCTGGTTTTGATGATAACAAATCATAAATCATTAGTAGATATTTGAGGAATATCTAACATGTTTTGGTTTAATGAATAGACTAAACAAGTGCAGGAGAATTTCTCTAAGTGATGTCTCGACACCATCTGATGATGTCTCGACAGATCTAAAAGAGGTCATGTTGATATACGAATGGTTAAGCTCCAGCAGAAAAGAATGTGTCGACACTCTAACCAATGTCTCGACACCTCCAGAAGAAATCAAGCTGAAGCCGTTGTCTATCTGGCCTATGGATTAATTGATGTCTCGACATACTGAGTGAAAAGTGTCGACACTCCTCAAGCGTCACTTCTCTATGGCAGACGTGTCTCGACAACTTCGTGTGATGACTCGGATCCTGGCGCGTAATGACTCGACACCTTCGTGTGGCAACTCTGTACATGACGCACATGTCTCGACACCGTTTGACGATGTCTCGACATAGTCACGATGTTATCTCGGAACCAAGCACTTATGTCCCGGCACAGCACTGTGACATCTCGACACATCAGCCACGAATCTTCAAGGTTTCAATGGATGTCTCGACACACTGTGTGGAAAGTGTCGACACATTCGTGTTCGACCAGAATGGATCTAAAATCGATAGAAGTTGTCTTCAAGATCTGGAACTTGTCCTGGAGGATCTTTCACTCTGAAAAAAGCCGTCAAAGAGGCTACTTTGTCAAAGGACGATGGTCTGGCAGAGAAATCCCCTGAAAGGACTGTACTTCTGCTGATATTGTCTCCTACCTACTCACATATCAGCAGGCTTGACAGCAAAGGGTCAACTATGCAAATGGAAGAAAATCAAATAATGTGGATGTGACATGAAGTCCCGCGATCAATGACACCCAAGAGGGGGGTGAATTTGGTGTTTACCAATTTTAAGAAAACTTTTGGCCTTTTTGAAATATGTGATAAAACACTAATTAGGAGGATAAAATCTATTTAACCACAAGTTAGAATACAATATATACTAACGATCCCACAGAATGGAGGTAGGAGAAAAGGACCAAACGACACGATTCAAACCATAATGCACAATGGTTTTTAAGGTGGTTCGGATGCAACGACGGCAATCCTACGTCCACCCCTCACCCAACCCAGAGAGGCTTCACTAGGGGATAAATCCCCAAACAGAGACGACGCTCCAACCACACACGCAAGACGACACTTGCACACACACATGGGAAAGCACCCCAATACACACACATACACACACACACACACACACACACACACACACACACACACACACACACACACACACACACACACACACACACACACACACACACACACACACACACACACACACACACACACACACACACACACACACACACACACACACACACACACGGAGACGAAGTCTCCAACATGATCCGACAATCGGATCACCAACACAAACACCCGCTGCCACAAGTGCAGCAATCCACACACACGAGACAGAACGGATCTAAAAAGACCCACACACACACAAACGCAGATCTAGGAAGATCCACACACACACACGAATCAAATACGACACACACACACATGACCACAGATCCAACAACGATCCACACACACACACACACAAGTTCTTCAGTTTATGACGAACATAAATACAACACCCAAAGCATAAAGACGATGAGGCTTAGTTTAGAAAACTCCTTTTTTGGGTTCCCCTTGAATGCATGTTGCAGATCTTGAACGTATCTTCAATCTTCACTTGAACGGAGCTTCAATCCGTGCTTGGTTAGCTTTTCTCCTTTCTTGCTTGCTTGGCTTCTCTTCTTTCTCCCTTGGGCACTCTTCTTGGAATCCTTGCTTGCTTGGCTCTTATCTTCCTTGGAGGAGGTTGGCTTCATATATACCTTCAATGGGTTGAGAATGGATGAAGAACACTTGCTGCACAGAGTACTGCTCATGGCTACAGTACCCTTCTTCTTCCTCCTTGGACAATGACCTCTTGGATCTCTTGGATGGTTAGGGTTTAAGGCTCTAATAAGATGTTTTATAACCCTTGAATGGTCCATGGATAAGCCCCAGACCAGATCCACAAATCATGGTGTAATTGGGGTCATTGGGATTAAACAAATGGGTGAACATTCCTCTCCACGAGCTTGAATTCGAAAGTCAACAATAGGGGCCTCGGGGCTGTCGGTCGACCAGAACACCTGGGTCAGTCGACCGTAATTTTACAGTCAGAACATTTTTTGGCTCTGGCAAAACCGATCGACCGACCCTATGGTGGCGGTCGATCGAAACCTGCAAAAATCCCATCTTTTCGGTTCTGTTAATTCTGGA